>OZ017785.1:5866734-5997734 GCA_963969325.1 Lycopodina hypogea | reverse complement strand
ACAATTAGATGGTAATTTACAGTGGTTGGAATTAGGTTGATTTTCAGTGAGCTATGCTATTGAGGGTGACTTAGCAAATATGAATAAAAAAAATTTTTTTTTTAAATAGCCTGTCAAAATTTTCATTGCATTACTTCTAACAAATTCTAACATTTGGAGGTTTGAATATATATTTTTTTTTTTTTTTTTTTTTTTTTTTTTTTTTTTTTGTGGCAAAGAGTTTTAGTTATTCCAGTAAATGCAATAAATTCATCCTTTTTTTTTTGCAGGCAAAGCTGGGTACCCAGAGGTGAGAAAAATTTTAGCCTGAACAAACATTGCCATTAAATTTTTATAGCAAACTATGGAAAGGCTACTACCAGGGTAGGATACTATTTCTGTAATGTTGTAAAAAATTAGAAAAATTTTGTTGGCAGTGTTTTTCCTATGGTTCTAATACTCAATATATATATATTTAGACTCAGACTAATTATAATATATGGTTAAGTGTCTCCCCAACCCCCCACCTCCCCCCCCCCCCTTTCACCTTGGCTAAGCAACTGATGAATGAATAAAGTGGTCTCTCAAAAAGGTGGCTACTTGTGGAGGGGTCTCACAAAAGAAAAATACTACTATTTTATAATTGCAATCCTCCACATGCCATATCATAACATTCCTCTTGAAACCCAGGCCAGTTTCTGGAGTCCTTCCTGTTTGAAGGAAATCAATATTATTCAGCTCTATTTGGATTCTGCAAAGCGTTGGGCATCATTTGGCAATTCAGTTTGACACTGGGTGAAGTTGTCCACACATACTATTTTGTATTTTGTTTATTATCATTCTTTTCTTTACTATCTTCTTATAGATATGGCTAGTGGTGGTGGTTCTTTGAATGACTAGCCTGTAGCATTGATGTATTCAGCTTCCAGAATTTACCTATTTATCACATCAAGTTAAGGCTGACACACACTGTAGGGTGAATCTGTAAGGCGCATCTTTGGAATAGTTACATTCTAACTTACATTCCTCCCTCAGTTTGTGTAAAGTCACTTGAAATGGCTTATTACTTTCTTGAAGTTGAAGTGAAGCAGTGAAGCAGTGAAGAAATGTACTTCGCAGGTCCAATTACCTTAATAAATAAATGAGGGAGTACTCCCCACTTGTATACCTAAGTCTAGCATGTGCAGCAAATAATAACAAAGAAATGCCCATGCTCAACTAATGCCCTCAAATATGACCATGCCTATCCAATAGCTAAAGCTCCTAAAAGGTCAAGTGTATTATGCATACCACATTTTGGATCTGCAATTAGGTTAGTTTAGGGCTAAAAATATCATAATCCATACAAAAACTCTATGCCATTAGTCCTGGTCATCTTTATTGACCATTTTTTCCACTTCACAATATTAGATTCTCACTAAATATTTGGTAACAGGACCAAGTAAGTTTGATAAATTCATTTAAGATAAATAAAAAATTGGAAAGTATTAAACCTTAATGAAAGATAGATTTTATTTTGATGATATCCTAGATTTTTAGGAGCATTCATTTTTGGGACATTGGTTTAGGAATCTACTTTTTGAAGTCTTGTTTAGAAAATTCAGCTTCACAGCATCACTATCATCAATTACTGGAATTGACAAGAAGGTAAAAAATATAAGAATAAGAATTTGTAAGGACAAGATCCAGTCAAAACATTAGGTTTGTGTTTTTGGGGGGTGGAGGGGGGTGGGGGTGGGGGTTGGAGGTGGTGTGTGGAAGGGGCCAGTGGAATATAATTTTGTTTTTCTTTCAATTCTTTGAGAAGAACATTATAGGTAAGTTGTAGTAAATTGCTTCATAGTTAATTCATCAATAAACTAGATAAATGAGGTGTCTATCACTTTAATTAAATAAAATTATAATATTAAATGATAATTGACAGTGCCTTGAAATGAATTTATATCCAGCTTTTATACCATTATTATATGATTATATATTGAAATGTTTCAGAGTTTTCAATGTATATATTTATTTTTTGTTTGATCTTTATTAGATTTGTTTGCACAATTTAAATTTTTCGAATATATGATTTTATCAAAGTCGACGGCTGATTTCGCTAGATGCTGACAATAGTGGCAGGTTGCAAAGGCTGTTTTTCTGATAGAAGAGCATGAGAAAGGCAGAAATCAAACAAAAACAAATGAACAAAAATAGTCAAGCCATCTTAGATATAAACATAATTGTCTATGATGAGGAAAATCAATATAAACTTCAAAATTTGATGCAAATAGTCTAATCATTTTTTAAACAGATTAAGATGACTTGAACTTGATGGATATTGTTTCTACTGAAGGTATATGAACTAAACATCGAAAAGAAAGTCATTGGTGTCACTTACTCATTCACTCACTCACTCACTCACTCACTCATGCACTCACTCACTCACTCACAGGATCCACAACTATACAATGGTGCATGAGGCATTGTAGAGACCATATGCAAGATTCTGTGATTATATTGAATGGTGTGTTGCTTTTTCTGATAGAGTTGGTTGAATTTCATTAGGAGTGAACTCATTCTACTGTTTAAGTCTATTCTCCTTTATCCCTTCCAATCCCTTATATGGCACTTCCTTATGTGGTATTTGGTTCCTTCTAATGAAAGTCTCGGTCAATTCTGGGTACCTGTGCTGCATATGGATGTGTTTATTACTACACAGAAATGTTGTTTGGTATTAGTTCCAAGAATTCATTTACTCGTCAATGGAAGTTCTGAATATCCCCCATTCGAAACTATCTTAATTAATTGATTTAATACTTCTTACAGATGTTTCTATTTGGCCCCTTCTAATCTTTTATAAGGCACCTTCTCATATGGTACTGGTTGTCTTTCAATAAAAGTTCCAGTCAATTCTTGGTACCTGTGCTGCATATGGATGTTTTACTACTCAGAAATGTTGTTTGGTATTAGTTCCAAGAATTTCATTTACTTATCACCATAGCAATTTAAATTCTGAAGCCGCCCTTTCTAAACCATCCTAATTAATTTGATTAATATTTCTTGCAGCAGATGTTTCTATTTTAAACTACTGGTGGTTGTGCAGATTTGCCGTCAGTATGTTCACTCCCATGTTAAAAGTTGATGATCTCATAATATATTTAATGACAACTTATGTTGTATAGGAACTAAGCACTTCTATGTCTTGAGTTAATTATATTTTGATTAATGAGATCAGCGTCAATAATCCCTTAAAGGAAACTATGAATGTTTGTTATTACAGACGGCTGACTTGAAAATTGCCCATGAGCTGGATTTCTGCTAGTATCTTTAATTTTTTTTTATTGAAACCAAAATTCAGTACCAACCAATGTTAATGTTTACGGCTGCTATGCTAGAATTAGAAAACCATTTGCCAATATTGGCTCTAGTTGTTCATATTTCCGGTTAGTTGGTGAGTTTTGATAAATTTTAAGCCAAAATATAAATAAAATAGAAGTAGGCCAGCAAAATTTCATTACCATTATTCTTTTAAAGTACTATCTCATCTTTTAAAGCCAGATTTAAAGTGATTCACAGCTGTAGGCTTTGGAAAAGAAGCTACTGAGTTGACTTGGTGGTGATTGCTATCCCTAGATTAAGTTTTTTTCATTGCCAGTATTTTCGCAGGTTTGCATTTTCTAGACAGAATTAGAAAATGGTTTACAGATGTTGATTTTGGTTATACCGCTAAAATTGGTAACCTTAGTAAGCAGGAAGGTAAATAGAAGAAAAATAACAAAATTAAAATATCAGCAGTCTAGATTTTCATTGACTCCTTATTCTGTGAGCTGTAGCTAATTGTTCTATTTTCATGCAAATTTAGTAGTGCTTCACAGCTATCGAATAAGGATGTGGATTAGAATAAAGATGTGGATTAGAATAAGGATGTTGATTATTTGAGGGAAAATTTGACATCTTTTTATCCAAGCAAAGCTTGGTACTAACTTGTACTAGATATCACAATAATCAAGACATGTGAAACATCGTATTAGCACCAATTATCACAATGCTGGGTGTGTTACCTGCTAATGAATGTTGATGACTAATATTTCAGCTATGACAGGTAAAGCATTGTACAAAGTCACTCTGGCTGTAATAACTAGAAGTGCCATTTTTCAAGTCAAACTAACCATGGAAAAAGAGTCCAAGAAACTTGTTCCTTCTTCCTTGGGTTCTAAAGAAGTGCATAGTCAGAGGGAGTGCCAAGGTATGTCATTTTCATATATTTAAAGCAAGCTAGTAGACTAACTATGGTTACAATAATTTCTGCAGATGTTATTAGGATTTTTTGGACATTTTTCTATTTCTACAGATATGTCTACCTTCTTTTCCTATGTTTTGAAACCAAAATTCAGTAGTTATCCAATTTCCCCTGTCCCCTTGGGGCAACTAGCTTTAAAAAAAGAAAGGAAAAAGGAAGTAAAAAAAGCTCACTGGGTGTGCCTAGAAATTTTACAATTAACGTGCCAAAATTAGTGGGAGGGGGGGGCATCATGGTGTATCAATGTGTTGTACATATAGTATCTCAAAAATATTAATGCTGCTGACCCATGCTAAAATGGGTGCTTTAGCACGTATATCAATTTATTATTGTGCAGATGGCATTGCTCCAGAGAAACCAACCAATATCAGGCAGTCATTGGTATATGAAAGCCAGGGACCCTCTGTAGCTATAATCCTCCTGATTCTTGCAGACCTACATGGGCACTTTCTCTGAAGAATGCCAAAGGTAAAATAAATGACTTGTTTACAAATACATCCAAAAATGTCAAGTGTGTGAGGTGCTATGTCAATCCTTTATAAATATCTCAGTTAGCATAGACCAGTAGAGCATACCATACATTATTACATCCTCTGCTGCATCTACACATTATTAAAACCATTTTGCTTTCAATTTTTTAGGAACCAAGATGTCCATGAAATCTAATACTGGCAAAAACATGTATGATGACACCAGTGATGAATCTACTTCGGGTACACACTCTAGTCAGAGTGAGGTGGACGAGCCAACCAAGAAAAAAAGAACAAGGATTGTGTACAGCAACTTCCAGTTAGATGAACTGGAGAATTCCTTTGATATTACCCAATATCCTGATTGTCATGCAATTTATCTTCTTTCGAAGAATATAAACATCCCAGAAAAGAATATTCGGGTAATATACCATAAATTATCTCCAATAATTGTATCTCTTTGTCATACTTGAAATAAGTAGGTAAAATGAAATAATTGATTAATTGAATATATACATGATTAAAATTTCTGCAGCGAAATTTTGGTCCATGTTACTATAAAAGCATACCTTAATACTATGAAGTGATATATAGTTCAGCCAATATTTCACACATGAATTCAGATGGTTTAGCTGCACCCAAGGGTGAATGTACACATGTCAATGATTGTAATCAATGACCATTTCAGTTAATCTACTGCAATACATCCAGATAAGTCATATAAGAATATTTTTATTATATAGAGCATTATCAATATTATTTGTCCTTGTATAGCTAATCACGAACATTATATATGGTATTGTATTTGAAGAATATTATATATATGCATTTATAATCTTCCTTTTAAGGTTTGGTTCCAGAATAGACGTGCTAGAAATAGAAAACAAGCTGAGACAGGCTGTGCTATTCAGCAGAGCAAGGGTCGAAGGAAGTACCTAAAAACCAAGCATCAGATGCAAGTTGCTGCAGCTGCCTCTACTAGAGGTGGTATTTCCCCTGGATGCTACCCGGGTGTTCCCAACACCCCACAGTTTCCGGATATGTTACCTTACATGACCGGCTCAGCCATATCATGCAATCCTATGCAGAGCTGTGTTGGTCCTGCAAGCTTCTTTGCTAACAGTATGCCTAGTTGTGGATGAGATTCACTTGACACTCCACAATTCCACCAGTAAAGTGAAGCTGATGCCTTTAAAGATGAAGAAAAATTATAACCAGTTGCTAGTTAGTAGAACTCATTGTACTGAAAGTTTCTTAGTAATATATATAGTTCTTTATTTCTGCTGTATGATACATTTATTAACATATGTGAAGCACTGAAAAATGTGGTAATCTAGTGCATGGGGCTTGTAGAATTAGAATTAACAAAAAAGTAAATATTATCAATTATATATTTTTGTTTGTAAGTATACTTTTAAGTTAGTATGTATGTTTGTCTAGGCATGATATTTAGGCTAATTTTTTTTGGCTGTGGTTTTAGGATGGGAGATTCAAGAAATATATGCATTTGGTGTGGAAGATTCCAGAACCCATTCATGTGGGAGTGGGGTTGAAAAGAGATCTCAGAGCCTATATGTGTGGGAGAGGTTGTGTGAGGTTGTGAGAGATACAAGGATCCAAATGAAGGGAGGTTGTGGGTGACCCATGGGCCCATGTTTAAGAGTGGGTGGGGAGAGATCCCAGAGCCCATGCGTGGGAGTAGGGGATGAGGGGAGTTACCAATTACCTAGTTGTCAATGTCCATGTGAAAAAAGTGGATATACCAGGGCCAACGTGCAATTAGTGTAGGGATTGTGGAGTGGTGGTGGGAGGAGGGGGGGGGGGGGTAATCCTGTGCACATATTCAATATTATAATATTCCTGGTCTCATGAGTTTTGTGTAGGGGGAACAGTTGGTCAGGTTTTAGGAGTAGGGGAATATTAAAGGGACATATATAGTAATGGTTGGGGAAATTCCAGCAGCCATGTGTTGGGAGGAGATGTGAAATTTCTGCCTGGAATTTTCACCCCACACTTTATAAATAAACCATGAAATCTCCCATCCCTCCACCAACCAACCCTTAGACCCTTGAACTTCACCACACCATCCCAACCCCCCCCCTCCCACAAAACATCCCTTCACCCTACACATGATGGGCCCATGAATCTGCCCAACACCATACTATTTTGTTCTGGAATCTCCCCATGCTCTCCACAAATGTCCTACATTATTCCACTCTACACAAGTGCACAGGGATTTCCCCCCTATTTATACCACCATCACCACATCCACCCTCCTCTTTATAATGAGGTAGGGATCTCTCCCCCCATCTCTTCATTCAAATGGGCCATGGAATCTTTCAATCCCCCAGCCCCCCTTTAACTTTGTCCTCATGATCCCTCTCCCCAACCTCCTACCATGGGCCTGATATCTTTTTCCATCCACTCATAAATATGGGCCCTGTGGTCACTCCCAACCTTCCTAACTTCGAATCTGGGATCTGTTCCAAACTCCCACCATAAACATTGGCCTTATGTATGAGGCCTGCAATCTTCTGTCACATATAAGCCTTAACCTGAAATCTTCTTCACCAAAAATCTTCCACACCTAAAAAAATTGGGGCCTGGGGTATCTATCCTCCCAACCAATGGATATATGATCTCTCTCCTAAATGAGAGAGTCAGAAAGTGAGTTAGTGAGTGAGTGAATGAGTGAGTGAGTGAGTGAGTGAGTGAGTGAGTGAGTGAGTGAGTGAGTGAGTGAGTGAGTGAGTGAGTGAGTGAGTGAGTGAGTGAGTGAGTGAGTGAGTGAGTGAGTGAGTGAGTGAGTGAGTGAGTGAGTGAGTGAGTGAGTGAGTGAGTGAGTGAGTGAGTGAGTGAGTGAGTGAGTGAGTGAGTGAGTGAGTGAGTGAGTGAGTGAGTGAGTGAGTGAGTGAGTGAGTGAGTGAGTGACGAGTGAGTGAGTGAGTGAGTGAGTGAGTGAGTGAGTGAGTGAGTGAGTGATTAAGTGAGTGAGTGAGTGAGTGAGAGAGTGAGTGAGTGAGTGAGTGAGTGAGTGAGTGAGTGAGTGAGTGAGTAAGTGAGTGAGTGAGTGAGTGAGAGAGTGAGTGAGTGAGTGAGTGAGTGAGTGAGTGAGTGAGTGAGTGAGTGAGTAAGTGAGACACCTGGCTGAAAAGAACCTTGAAACTGAGATAAAATCCATCAGGAAGATCTTTAAACCATCAATAGAAGTGCAAGAAACAATGGTGGAGGATCCATCTCAGAGTAGAAAATCACTCTTATAGGCAGTGAAGAACAAAGTTGCTTATAGTGATGCCTGTAGACGCAAGTCAGAACTTCTGGCTCTTCCCGTCCAGGGTCTTCTTTTTACCACCATCACCACACTTGTAACAGATTCAACCAAAATTTGGACAGATGCCATCCGGTCTCTCCCGAATGAGTGTTATAAATTTGTGCTAAATGCTGCCCATGACACTCTTCCCCATAACTCCAATCTCCATCTCTGGAAAAAGAAGCCAAATCCATCGTGCCCATTGCACTACGGAACTCACTCGATATTCACAAGCACCTAGGCAGGCCATACATCAGCAACACAATAGCAACAATAGCATCCACACCTGAGTCACTCAATGCTCCATCTGGAGTGCCACATCCACTCCACCAATTATAAACACCATTCACAAACATATACAAAAAAAGTTTATTTATATCTAATGCACCCACAGAGGCAGTGAATCATTTTTATAGTTGAGTCTATTCCAGGATATCTTCTATTAAATACAGGGACAGATTGGGTGAGTCATTTAGTGTGTTAATGAATGGAGAAAAAAGCAAGGAAGGAAGGAAAAAAGGGAGAAGATATAAGAAAAGGAATAATTAAGTGAGTAGGGTGAGTGGGGAAGGAAAAAGAAGTGTGTACTTTCTGGAACAAAGAAAGAAGGTGAACATGAACATTTGTTAGCAGTTGCATAAAAATTATGTTTTGATGCACCTATGGGACAAGACCTACCTTTTATCTGGAACTGGGAAAACACCTGATATGCCCAGAACCAGTAATTACTGAAGTCCAGACTAGAGCACAAACTCAGAAAGCAGGAAAAGAGCTAAAAGTTGATGAGGATGTGGACCAGTGGTAATCTGAAGACCATTACACTGAGAATATTAGCGAGTCCATTTCCACAGTAGTTAGATAATATGTTTATGCCAGACAGAGGAGTGTAAACATATCTCACTGGCAATGAGAAGAGACAGCCACATCTATGCTATGTGTCATTGAGTTCAGCTTAGCACCCACTCGACCGCCAGATAGGGACCTGTTCAGAACCGAACTTCTAATAACATACATCAAATTGAAACCACAGGAATATTGATATATCTGATGCCTCATGTGGAGTACCCTTGCAGTGGCTTAACAAGGAATGTGTTTATATGGAGCCTGTTCTGGTGTGGTCATGTAAAACCGGTCTCAGATAGAGATTAAAATATTTTCATTGTGCGTTCACCTTAAGGCTTAATTGATTGATGCTCCATGGAAAAATATATTTGCACCTCTCAGTGCTTGTGTGTTTCTTTCCTGAATAGGGCCATCCCAGCATATAAATAGCAATTAAGAGGAACCTATTCAGATTGGCAATGGTGCAACTAGAGTTGGGCAGATTTGAGTTTGTTTAGTGAACTGGCCACTGTTAGTAAAATGTGTGTAAAATTTTACTTTCTGCAGGTTGAAGTTGGCTGCCCATACCTGAGCTGCACTCTGTCCAAGCACATCTCAATGAAAAAATTAGTATATCCCCCTATGTAGTTCCTATGTAGTTCACGATATATATATATACATTATAATTTCCATCTGTATTTTCAACTTGGCAACTGACTCTTATTCTAGCAGGTAAAGCACATTACACATGATGAATTAGTTTTCATGGAAAAGGAATGCATTGTTAAAATGTCCACTTATTCATGAAAGAGAATGACGGGAATCTTTCTTCAAAGAAGAGATATGGGCACTACTCATGGAGATATGCAACAAAGAGATTCATTCAAGCTGGTTCAAGGAGAATACCAAATTCACTATACACTGTCATTACATCAAATATGAAGAAATACTTTATAAACAATAACACATTTCTTCATAAAATGAATAAAGAACAAAATTAGTGTACATATATATGTTTATTAAATTGTGTAATGATATAATGTGGATGTGTCAAGTAAAACCATCACATCAATGCCCTACAAAATATCTTTGATATATTTCAATGCAATTGTTGTTATATTTGAATTATTCCTATTTAAACTAAGAAAAGAAAATTAATTACTGGATATAATCAAGAAAACACAATCAATAAGAAAAACCCCTTAGATTAAAAAAAATGCAGGGTTAAAATTTGTTCTAAAACAATTTTGAACAATTATTTTTAATTTATGTTTTAATGTGAAAATAGCATGAACGGATAAAAATGAAACCTTAAAGCCATTTGGTGTATTTTCATATGAGATATCCATTTAAAAGTTCAAATTTACTACTTAATTAAATAGATGTGTCTTGCAAATTTCCAGCATAAATCGGCTTGAAATAATTCTTGAAAATTTAGAAATTAATTTCTAATTTTCTTTTTTTTTTGTTTAGAACTTAAGGTTATGGTCATGCCAGACTTAGAGAGAGAGCTTAACCTGTTTATGTTATTTAGAAGGAAAAATTTCAAATTTTAAATTATGCCAAATTTCTCTAAGTCAACAATAAATAGATATTTATGAATAAATATTGAGAGAGTGCCACACCAAGAGAGCATGATACAAGAAGATATATTACAGGTGCATGAGGTAGATTTTTTTAGTTTTTTTATTTGCTCAATGAGAAGATCATTTTCACCCATTTTAGCATCACATGCAAATGTATTAATTAATAATAAAACATGTAAGAAATTATTGGTGAAGATTTTCACAATGACTTTGACTCAATTCAAAAAATCACGGTTTAACTACTGATGAACTTAAATGGGATACAGGTAGCTCTACCAGTTGGACATGCAATCAAATTCCAGGGCCAACATGTAGTTGTGTGTTTGAGATTCAGGAACCATGTGTTGGGGTAAGGGTTGAGGAATGGGAGATTCTAAGAACATAATCTAGAGGGGTAGAGAGATTTTAAGGCTCATATGTAGGAGTTTAGTTACTCGATGGACCATGTTTTAGGTGGGGTGAGTACGGAGATTCCGGTTACCATGTGTTAATGGGGTTGGTGGGTGGAGAGACTTTAGGATCATGTATAAAGTGGCACTTGGTTTCAAGGATCATGTGTAATGTGGGGAGGGGACATTACAGGACACATATTTAGGAGGGAGGGTGAAATCCAGAAGGCCATGTGTATGGGAAGATGAGAGATCACAGGACACATGTGTGTGGGAAGGGGTGTTCATTTCTGGACACTTGTGTATTGGGGCTTAAAGGATGGGAGAACCAGGGCCTATGTGCTGGGGAATGGAGATTCCATGGCCAATAGTTAAGGATTGGATGGGGGATATCCATTTGCACATGTGTAATAGGGAAAGATTCCAGGTCACATATTTTAGGGGAAGGGTGGTAGCGAGTTGCAAGTAACCATGTGTCTCTGGGAGCTAGGGCTAGGAATATCATTGGTTGGAGCATGCAGATGTAGGCAGGAATACATGTTGTTGCTTGCATCAATATGTGTATTAGGCTAGAATGTGAGTTGCTCTAAGATGAATTGCGTGTTTATGGTAAGAGTGCATTATTGGCGAGAGTTTGTTCTTGGCTGAATTGTGCATTCGTAGCAGGAGCTAGTGATATTGGCAGTAAATTGTGCTGCAGGCAGAAGTTTATGGCAGGAATGTATTTTGTTAGCAGTGGTGTGTTTTAGTAGACAGATGTACATGTTGGTGTTGGAAGAAGTATGTGTTGTTGGTGTGAAATTCGTTGGCTGGAGTTTGTTGATGTAGTCAGAAGTGAATTCAATTGCTGGTACAAGTGTTGAATTTTGGTTGGTGTGTGTATTGTTGAGAGCAAGAATGTGCTTTTTGGGCAGGAATGATTGATTTGTTGTTGGGTGTGTATTTTTTGCAGGAGTATGTGTTAGTGCTTAATTTTTTGTTTTGAAAGAAGTGTGTATTTTTCTTGGCATGAGTGTGATTAGCAAGCTTGTATTTATATGTGGTATATATATATATAAATATATATATATATATTGGTATCTTATATATATGATATTGCACTGCCAATTTCAAAATGAAATATTATAGAAATCACTCAAGTTTCAACTTTGTTTGCCTTTTAGTTAGCTTAAGTCTAGCAATAGTATATCCTGCAGGTTTTGCCAATAGTAAGCCACACATATTGCAAATCTTATCAAAGATTATAGTGCTCACCGGGATGCTTTGATTCCATAGGGCCAATTTTGGTTAGATTAATCAATAAATGAGTGTGTGGGAGTGGCTATGACAAAAGAATATCCAATACCATGCCCACATGTGTTCAATTGTGCTCATCTATGTTCATGGAGAGTACTTGCCAATTTACAGCAATTTATTCCCACTCTTTAGCCATGATGCCAACACACACACACACACGAACCTAAATAAATATTAAGTATTGGTCATCTATCTAGCTCCTTCAGTCCAGGCAATATTCATAATTATTCTTTTGGCACTTTTCATTTTGTATACCGATGGAGAGAGGTGTAGCAAGCAGGGATTCTGCCTGTGTCACTCCAAATGTCAAGTTGTTATTGTGTACCATATACTAAGCTTTTCTCATCCTAGGGTTTGTTTCATCAAATTACCATTACTTGCCTTTTTTTTTGGCCTGACATTAAAAAAGTAGAGGGTGTTGTCTAATAAATGTACTTTAAACATTCCACAGATTATATTAATTCCAAGTATGTATGTGTTTTTGGGTCTATCTCACATGGGTTTTTATTTTGTTGCAGAAATAGCATTATTGCCACTTTGTATTACACAAGGAAAGGAGTGGCATTTCGTGTCTAATAGTACTGAAGCAGTAAAGAATGAGGTTCAAAAGGAGCCCAATAACCACTTCTTTGGATATAATGAGATATTCAAAATATTGGAAATAGAAGACAGTTGCTAACAAGACTCTGAAGAATCTGTAGTTAGGTCACATCATTGTTCTTTGACTCCATCAAGCATCGTGTGCACACCAATTTATTTAAATTATGAACATTTGCACTGGTTTGACATCTAATATAAACCTCAGCAAGTAGGTGGTAATTTTCTCATTTCAAATTTGTGTTAGCCTTGATATTGTTTATGCTTATCTCATAATAGAGTTTTGAAATACTATACTAAATATTTTTTGTTATATACCGTTTTCCATGTGTTAACATGCACTGAGATTTAAAGAAGAACATGTCGCATTGGAATGAGTTTAGATTTGAGTACTTGGATTGGATGTGAAACGATTATTATATTTTAAAATTTACAATAGTAATACGTTTGCTTATATATTATTTTCTGTGCATCTGTGAAGCAGAACAAATGTTTTGTTGCTTGTTCTCCCTTGTGTGTGTTTACTTTTCTGTACATTTGTCCACTCTAATTCATTTACAATTACCTAATTGAAGTAAACATTAATGTAGCTTGATTTTAATAAAATTAAGCTTTTTCTCTGTTTTAAAACATTTTGAGTGGTACACTAATTTTTTTCTACCAAACATACTGTCAAAACACTGGATTACTCTGAATATTTCCTATATATATCGGCAAAAGTTGGGGGAGAAGAAATGTAATGATATATAAATATAAATTATAAAGATCTGTGATTTATATATTGTGAGATCCCTCTCCTACCATTTGACTTGCTTTTTTTGATGTCTGTCTTATATGTGTGCATTGAAATTGCAGTGACGACATGCCTAAAGTTAAGAAAAGGTCAAAAATAAAGCATTCTCTTGAATGTGGCAAAACATTTGCTGTTGAGAGGATACTAGACAAACGTATCGGTAAAAGAGGGAAGGTGGAATACCTCCTGAAGTGGTTGAATTACTCGGAGTCGGAGAGTACTTGGGAGCCTAAAAGTCACCTTGTGCATTTCCCGCATATGAAGGGTGAGCCTTCCATGCTTGCCTCTAGACACGACCTGTCAGGGAAAGCCAGGAGTGCTGCTGTTGCCGAGAAAAGTGCTGTTTCTACTGGGAATATCGTGATTGCAATTGGAAACTGTCCAGTAACTGGGAATACTGGTGTTGCCGGGAATGCTGAAGTTGCTGGGAAGATTGCTCTCGCCGGCAAGAAGAATGCAAGAAGCGTGTTGGGCAAAGATAAGGACAAGGAGGCCAAAATGAAGGTAGGTCAGGCAGTATTGATCACCATATCCCTTGTCTCTTACATTCTCACTTCACTGAGCACTATCCTTGTCTTAATACTGACAACTTTCGTTTTGATCTCTATCATTTTTTTCTGGCTTGATCATCTCATAGTACCAGCATATGCCAACTCTTAGCTATTGATTCAAACTGGTAGAACTTAACCAAAACAATTACTCTATGTAATTGCATATATTTATTAACTTTGCATGCCAGGTCCATCAATATAACAAAATAAATAATATCAGGTGTGCTCACTACTCATTGTGGCCTGATGGCTATAAATGTCTCTTCCATGGCACATATCAGGGTTGAATTTGTGTAGTGCTGGACTTGTTGCCAGAAACGAGCTATTCAGTTGCAATGTTGGTAAAGTTGAGGTGATGAGTTTGATAATATCTTACCCAATCAATATTGGTAGAGGATGGACAAGAAAGGCAGTACATCCCTGATAAAGTAGGTAAAGGGTGGGTTATGATGTAGTCTCCTTTATAATAGTGCACAATTTATGTCCAATGAGAATCAATGTGGTTTAAAAACACACCTTTGTACACCCTTAAACTTATTCATGAATGAAATAGTCCAACTTTGCAGCTACTTACGAATAAAGAGTTCTTTTAACGACCATTACCTATTGTCTTAACCAAGGCAAGCTCTCCTCCAACCTGAAATATTAGTCATAATAGATTAACATTATCAATGGTAAATAATTAAGCACATATCATTAATTACCTCCCTTTTCTCCTTATTTTTCAATCTGTTTAACATGTTTATCTACCATATTATCTCGAAAATACTTCACATATGATCTAATCAAGGCATAGTGGGGCATCTCTTCTTTCCATCACTAATATTGTGCTAATAGTTAACATGTGCTCGGAATCATTTGATCTATCTTGAATAATCTGTTGAACCTATTTTATTCTCCCACACACATTTCAGCCTAGCATCATCAAGAAGGCCAGTGAAGAAAAGGATCAAGTGGTACCCTATTTGGATGACAGTGTTAAGTTTCAGGTAGCAAGCGAAGAAGTTGAGAAGAAAAAAGAGAAAATTGGCTCCAGCAGCAGTGGCTCCAGTGATAGCGATACAAGCAGTAACAGTGAGACTAAGATGGAGAAGACACCTGTAAAAATGGATAAAAAGATATTACCCAACACCTGGGATTCTGGTTCCCTCATTAAGCTGAAGAAGCAAATTGACTCATTACAAGATCTTGAACAGATGCGGGACATAGTATACATCATTGAAGAGGGCGCACTCTACACTATTACAGGATCTATGTTTAATTTTGAACTTGGAAGCTAGATGACACCACACTGACCAAGGTCATGAAAGTTATCGAACATACATGCTAGAAGATGCAACTTTCCAATGGACAAAGTGTGGAAAAGTAATTTTATGAAACATTATTGGTACCTATCCATGCCATATCTTATGGACATTCTATGAGTTTGAATTTTGTGTTCAATTGTGGAATCATCTTTTTTCCATAATTCTTTGCTTGTGACTTGCCTCATCCCAATACACTGCTCTAATATTGGCACTTCATGCAATTTAATTTATGGAAAACAACAAATGTACATCTTAATGGTTGGCACATTTTATGTATTTAATTGTAATTCTAGGTTTAATGTACTAGTCATAGGAGGAGAGATGGGGATGGGGAGTGACACCACAAAGATGACACAGCAAGTAACAAATACTCGATAACTGTATAGATAATATATATATCTTATTTGGCATTCAGAAAATACTAGCATAATATTGGCACCTTTTGTCTTTGTGTTTTTTCATAACTTCCAAACCAAGATAAATTATTTGGAACCAGAGCTAAAATTTGGCAGTGTATTTCAACATCAAATGATAATGGATAAATATTAATTATGTTTGATGATAAATAAATATCTGTTTAAAAGATGAACATAGAGATTATGCCTTGGTTCATAAGCCAGTTTGACTTACTTTCAACATCCACAGGCAAGTCAGGTGCAGAGAAGAAATGACTTAATGAGCCAATATACGAAAGGCCCATTCATCATCTTAATGGAGATATAAAGATTAATTTTATGTAAATGGAGAATTTTTAATTATCAGAGTAATAGTACTTCCATGATCTTAAAAAATTAATCAAATTTTTTTAAGAATCTTTACTTTGATAAAATATTATATTGCTGGTGTTGTCTGATATTTATTACACAGGGTCATAGGAAGCATCTATCAAAATCATTTCCCATACCAGCATACACACAGGTAGACAGAAACAGGTGAATTATTTTAACAACTATTAATATAAAAAATCATATATTTTGTTGTAATCATTGAAATTTTCTTCCAAATTGCATCTATAATACAGCCAATTGTGTTAGCATCCTGCCTAAGCAGTACAAGTCAGTTCACCTGAAGGTGACTACATACATGAACTACAGATCATCCTTATAGCTTTTGAAATGAGGTATTGATTCTATTTAATTAAATAATGGATTCATCCAGCGTATCATACAGAGTACACTCTTTTGGGGAGTGGGATTTGGATTTGAGTGATTTTTTAATTCACTTTTTTAATGGGACGAAGCACTTTAGGTAATTTATGTGTCTTATCTCTTGTCTTATATATATGTGATTATTTAAATTAGAAGGCCCTTGTCATTTGAGTAGGAAATTCCCATTTTACTTGAAGATTGTCTTTGCTCTCGATCTTCTTGGAAGTGTGTAAACAATTATTATTAGGAATAAAACTGTGTGTACATGTTGTTGCAATGAGTACGACATGCATGGTCATGTTCTAACTATGAGTGAGTTGTGCGTGCAAATGCACTTGCTATGATTGAGAGAAGTGTGGACATGATGTTGCTATGACTGACAGTTGTGTGGGCATGCTGTTGCTATTAGCTAGAGAATGTGGTCTTGCTGTTGCTATAAGTAATTGGTGTGCGAGTGTGCTGTTACTAGCAATTTTTAGAACAACATTTTTATTATTAAAATCTCAACTATTTTGAGGTTGGGGGGGGGGGGAATGAAGAGAACAGACTTTCCGAATAAAAGGGTAAAAACTTTTTATTATCAGCATTGTATATATATGCTTTTGTAAAGATAATTTATTTATCTTACACATAGAATAACATGCAGGGAGTAGATTAAATTTATATATATATATATATATATCTGCAGTGTACTTGAAGTGAAACTTTCTACTATAAAGGAATACTTCCCAACTCCTTTAATTGCAATAAAGAAGATAGTAATAGTTATTGAATTAAACATTCCTAATTTTTTATTACAATCATTAAATTGTATGCTTCCCTACAAACCACACTATGTTAAAACACTCAGGCACTCCTAAATACCTGTGATTTATTAATCAAAACTCATGATCCTGTACAACAGCAGTAGTCAGAATGTACCGCTCAGCTTGTGGGATTCCATCCTTGGATGGTTTCTAGTTGCTACTGTTGTTTCATAGTGTTCCTGCCTCTAATGTTGCAGGTTACTCTTCCAGAGTGTGTCCACACTCAGTTACTGCCTGTTGCCTCTTTCTCTCTCCCTCCTCCTTGGTCGCATCCTCCTCACTTTCTTCTTATCCTTTCTGAGAATTACCCTTGGACTGCGGCTGGCCTTGATGTTTTCTGACATGGTGTGGTCTAAATGAGGTGCATGTGGGCAGTATGGTGTTAAGCAGTTAGTGGTCATGTGTATGTGGGGAAGGAGGGGAGGTCTAACTTCAACCGTTCAAGTGTGAATCATGGATACACAGACAAAGAGACAGACTATTCTCACTCTATAATGTAGATAGATATTTTCAGGCAACATACTAATTCTATCTCCTATGTCTTAATCTAAAATGAGAGAGAGCATTTGCAGCAATTACTGTGTCTGCACAGTAAGAGCATAATAAAATTAGTGGGTGCGATTTTCCATATGACTTGTTTACATTGTTGCACTACCTTATCCACAAATATATGAATATATAGAAGCCAATATTGGGCCTTTACGGATTATGTTGGCATAATGTTGGGTAAAGATGGTGTTTCTGAGTTGCTAGAGTAATGCTGGAAAAATAGTCAGACTTTCCAAAAAATGATGACTTTCAGAAAAAAAAGGTAGTGTTTTAGGAAGAATAGGTAGATCTTCAGAAAAAGAAATAAAAGAACTTTTAATCATAAATTTGAGTGAATGATTGTATCACAGTAAGAGATTATCCACACCTTTCATGTCCCACTTGTTAAATTGTGGAATACTTAGTCAGGGTCATATATAGAGTTAATATTAACTGTTTAAATGTTTCAAGTATTGAATGACTGGGCCCTTTGCTTGTTTTATGTTGTAACACTCAACGTTTGTTTGTTATTGAGCATAATTTATAAAATTAGGTATGTAAAAAAGAAAAATGCATCAAATGGAAAGAAAAAGAGATGACAATAAAAGAAGAGAAAAGTAGGCAAAAATTCGAGCATAACCATTATATAATGAATGACAATCAAATCTCACCAACTTTAACATTGTTTTTAACTGAGGTACCTGAATACACTCTGCCTTATTATTGATCCTTGTTTAGTCGACATGTCCATAAAGGAAACACAACTTTTTAGTTACACTCATTGTATGTCGCGTAATTGTGGTCAGATGAAATCAAAGACAAAAGTCATTATTCTTTGATAATTTTTTTAATTTTTTTTACATAATTACGCTTAATTTCACCATATGCAGTAACAGACATGTTAAGATTAGGAGTAAAGTAGTCAAGCCATAATCCCAAGCTCCACATTATTTTCCCCCAATTGCTTAACTACTTTAGAAAATGAACAACAATAGGGAAATAATTGAGGCATTGTAAATTTACGACTCATATCAACAAAATATACAAAATTATACTAAATGTCAAACACTGTGCAATATACTTAAAATAATGATAAATAGTTACAACATTACCATCTAATCTCGCCAATATTAAACCTTGTCCATATTGCACAATAAAACTGTCTTCGCCTGTGTCTGGAACGGATTTCACACGTCCACAATACACCTTCATTCATCCCAACAGGTTCCACTTGATTTCACCTGAAAACTTCAGAGGGGTAGGCTTCAATCAGCTCAAATCTATCTTACATTACTGTGGCTTTATCGTGGATCTGAGCTATTAGGAATTTAGTCAATAATGGCTCACTCCCCACTCTGTATCCGCCATCAGTGCTTTAACATTGCAGAAAGAGAAAAAAAAGAATAATTATATTCCAAATCTACTGTACTTAGTGGAAGTTGTATATCATTTTCTATAAACCTGTCATATTTTCTTACTTGTAATGTTCAAACCACGAAACAGAACCTCTAGTAATAGTGAATACTTTGAGCTGTCATAGCAAATTGTTAGACAAGTCTTCTCTTCAAAATGAAGAAAGTATTCCAGTGAAACGTATTTTTTTTATTTTAATTTTTTTTTCATTATTTTATTTATTTATTTTTTGTTTTTGTTTTTTTCAACTATTAGGTTTGTCTAAATAGCAATTTGGTTAACTAGACTAAATACTGTATCATTGCTACAAATTCTGTTTCCTATTGAAATATCTCCAGCAAAGGGTAAGTTGCATTTCTGAAGACTAAACCTTAATTTGAACCAAAGGTTGAATACTGCATGGATGTGAAGAGCTGCTTCAGTTGGGGATAAAATATTCAGACTTATAAAGGAAATGTCTCTTCTTTCTCTTATTACTCCATTTAAACAATCCCTTCCTTTTGGATTTGGCCTCCTTTCAATGGAATTTCACTCCTTCTCAATCCTACTGCTAACAGTTTCATTTAAGGTCATAATTTTGATATGGCTAAATATCTTATTAAACGTTTTTAGCTATGAGCATACTCAGAGGGAAATTATTTCTAAGCTGTTAAGTAATTTTCAACCCGCCAATTTTGGTTACTTTCCCAATTTAGGCTACCACGTGTCCATTAAGAAACCGGTTCTCTTTTTTCTCATCAAGTTGGAGTGAAGCCTTGAAAAGTTTTTAATTATTCAGTACCAACTTCACTTTGCGGCTTATTTATAATAAACTGTATAACTATTACAGAAATACACAGAAGGTGAATGACACCAGAGAAGGGTCAAAAGAAGAGAAATGTACAAATGCTTGGAAGAATCCTCCTTGGACATTTCTGAAGAGTACAACGGTAAGTACTGAGATTAAGGTAACCTATATTACTGTAATTATCAAGATTCTTCAATTACTCCAGCGGGATAAATACTGATGTATGAGGTTTAAATTATTACTGCAGATTAGAAAACAAAAGAAAGTTACCGATATGAAAATAAAGTCCAGAAAATAATAACAGCTTCAAAAATATCTAACTTCAACAAAAAAATCTGGTCAGAATTCAGTCGTAATGATACAGAGCTTGTGGGACCCAGTTTTAAAAGGCAAAGTGTTACTTCTGTTTTTTTTAATTTTTTTATTAATGTGTGCCAGTAACATTTTTTCTTAGGTGATAGGTTACTTTATATTACTAAGTTTGGTAAAGTTAAGTGCAAAACTGATTTCCAACCCTCAAACAACAAGAAAGGTTAATGCTCTAAAAGAAGGAGGGGTGTTGAATAAATAATAATAATTGCCTGTTGCTATGCCTACAATTCTGGAATATCATTATCACTTTGAAACATTAAAATAAAATATAGTACCACTTAAGTGTGAAATGATTATCAGTATAGAAGAAATCATTATCACCTTAAAGAAATTGTGATTTTCATAGGTGCAGGGTAAATATTGAATTGGCTAATTTGCAATGCCAGTTTAAAATTAATTTCCTTGAAGGAAACCAAAAAAAAATATCAACAAACAAACACTGACATGTTTCCTCATAGTTGGAGATGCCTGTTGGGAGGTGGGGTGGGTGAAGGTGGAGGAATGCTAGTCTGGCTGGCCACACCTTTTAAAACATTATCCAGAGGGTGTGGCTTCTGTGGCATACCATATCTGTCCTACTGCAATACATTTGACAGTATCATAGTTGGTTGCTTTGCCAAATTTATGCATGCAACAATTTGATTGAGTTGCACACCCATCAAGCATATAATACAAATGCTATTTTAAATAAAAAAAAAAAAAAAAGAAAGTATAAAAAAAGGTGGCACATGCAATACGAATGAAGTACTGTTATCCATGATTCACAGCCAAGTGAACCAAATTTGTATTTGGAAGACACCAGACCCTTCTGAACAAATTTTAGAAGATATGTTTCACTTGGCTGGGAAAAAAAAAAGATCTTGCAGGTGTTCAATAAAAATGTAATTCAGTTCAATCAATAAAGATGGATGGAGTAATACTCTCTATATTATTATTTGTGTTTAATCCCTTCATGTTCACTGGCCTGCATAAGTTTTAGAAAAACGTTTTGAAGCGACTGTTTAAAAAATAAACATTCAAATTTCATTCAGTTCCCTATGTCTTCCTGTCTCTGTATAAGATATTAGGGATCAATGAAAAGATTGAATTAAAAGTAGAAAAGCGAAAATAATTTTTGCGGGAACCAAGAAGAGGAAATATTGAATTAGGTAGAAGTGGACTATGATGAATTGATCCAACGTGGAATAAGGGATTAATTTTTGGGTAGTAGGTAAGAATTCAGCTCTAAATCTAAACTTGATCTAACAATTAGTTTAGCGGTAGTGCTTGGTAAAAACAGACAAACAATGAACTACAGCTCTAGCTGGTTAGTAGTAGTAGCTGGCTATAATATCAGTTCCGATACAAAGATGAAGTCAGCTATAAAGGTGAACTTCAATAAAATATATATTGTGATATTTTAATTATGTGTCATTTTGAGAATAATACAGCAACCCAAATATTTAACCACATTCAATAATGGTCTCGTAAGCGTAACCATATATCTTGAAATTTAATGGTGGAGGTAAAGCATCATGCATGAGAGATGATTTCAATAATCAGTCTGAACCAAAGTTATAAATGGCAGCCCGGCAGTACTGACACTGTTTACTTACTTCCTACAGAGTAAGAAATGAACCTGCTATTAAAAAGACAAAACACAAACATTTCGATAATTAGTTAAAAGGAAGTGTTATACCATCCTGTTCTGTCACCACATTAATTACAAGCAATTAAGAATGCATGTATTATCTCTCTCACTCGTTATTCCTGTGCGTGTGTCTGTTAGTGTGTGTGTGGTTGTGTTCGTCAGTGGTTCAGTTGGTGGATAGACAGGTGCATGCATATATGAGCGAACTCCTACAAGAGTAAAACTCTGAAGGCCACTAGATTTTTTATGGAGCACATTGGGATCCATGGGAGTGGAGGTGTCATTGCAATCTGTTTATCAAAATTGGGGTCATTGGCATGATGTGTGTTTTTTAGGTTTCAAATTTCCTGGGGGTGGTGATGTATGTGTGAGGCGGAGGGGGAAGGAAATACATGAGTAATGAGCAAATACAAACAAATATATTTATGTGAACACACTCTACCTGAAGTCAGTAACAATGTGCCCAAAAACCATTAATTAAAAAAAAAAAAAAAAAAAAAAAAAAAAAAAAAAATTTGAGGCCAAACTGTATGTCCTTCCTGCAGACAGCAGTTTGACCCAAGCTCACAGAAGGTGGACCTGTCTATCAGTAGGAAGTCACATACCGAGTCTAGAGCTAGGTTCCTTTGGTATGCAAACCAGGCCAATATTTATTTTTGTCATTACACAACATCAGGAAGAAAAAGAGAGAAATATAAACCAAATTTCTTATATTCAACTAGTGATATAGAATAATTAGCAAAGATTTGGTATAGAAATCAGAACTATCTATAAACACTCACATACTCACACATTATATGTCCCGATTTTCCATAAATTATGTTTGGATTGTGATATGTGCAATTATATTTTATATTCTTCTTTGTAAAGGTACCCAGCAGTTGGCCACACAAAATGTTTCATCTCTTTTGGGGTTTGCTGAGGGACAGCAAACTTCTATTATGGACCAATGGCTATATCAGGACGCCCAGGGCATCACTCGGGGCCCTTTCAGCTCTATTGATATGATGGCATGGTATGGAGCAGGGTATTTCACTATGGATGTGAAGGTGCAAAGATACTGTGACCAGATTATGCTCCCACTAGGTAAAGGGTGACTATTTAATGCAGTTACTTGTGCTCTAGTGACAGTAGATATGATAGGATGATTAGTGGGAAGGGATGGAAAAGTCAGCTACCTTTGGATAAAAAAATCGCTCAGGTGTATTTAATGCTTGTTGTGTATTCTTTCCCTAGCTTGAAGAGTTTTGATTGATTTCATTTCATTTTAGTAAGGAATGATAATGCAAAAATATTATGAAACACGGCATGCTATCAAATCCTATGTGACCACAATGAAGAGCTACAACCTTAGATATTTTTAATTAAACATTAAATTTGTAGCTAATTAAAATTTGTTCAGTCCTTGTCTGTTCAATTAAATGGTCTATATTCTTTATGAGATAAATATTTGGGATTACAGAAGTAGGGGGAAGAGTTCTGCAATATTTGCTAGTAGTGACTTACACAAAACAGGCGGAAAATTTTTCATTAAACTAGTTAGCCAAACTACACCCAAGGGAGGATAATAACACTTTTCCTGTCAGTTGGAGACTGCATTTCAAATTTGAGCCAGTTGTTCTATCTGAGCAAGATATTTTCCTCTCCATGTAACTGGGAGAGTGTTGTTATCCTGCTCAAGGTCTGGCTAACTGTGTGCTTTGTGTGTTTAATTGAATGCGGCTCCACTCTATTGCTGTATTGGACCAATCTCTCTGTCTTAAAGGTCACATAGAGATAACATGCTAAATTTCAACCAAATCAGTTTTACGAAGTAAAAACTACTTGGTGTTCATGTCAATGGTCAAACCACACCCATAACAACACCCATTAGAGGGTAATAATAATTTTATGATCGCATGTAGATGATATGCCATATTTTCCAATAGGTGTGACCAGTTATTTGTTGGTATGATAAGCAATTTATCATTTTGTCTTTCCTGTTTGCATAGGTGTTGTGGTGTACATCTGGGGGTGTCTCCCTTTCACCTCTGTCAGACCCTCACCTCCTCCCATCCAACTTTCCAACATCTTCTGGGAAGATGTTTTCCGCAATCCTCAGGTGAGGAATCATTGATTCCAGTGATGAAATTGATACATGTTTCCAAAGTAAAGAACTTCATGTTCGATGCAGAGTTGAAATAGCTACACTTAGTTTATGGGCAGTTCACTTTCAGACACAATATTGTCTTCAGTTTCGCTAAAGGCAACGGCTCCCACAAACTGCCCAAAAATACATAGTCTTTATAGTGCCACTACCACTCACAATGTAAAATGAACAAACTAATCTGTTTCATGTACAGCCTCATTGTACCAATCTAATAGCACCATAGGTGCATGTATATTACATCTCTATATGATATGTGGCCATGAATGTAATGTATGTTCATGGATTTCATCCATTCTCATAGAGTACAAGTTAATATAAGGCCTGCTCATATAACACACATTCATTTAATACATGTCAATATAGTAATTTAATTTTGTACATGACTACATAATCTATGACACATTTATGTTGTCCTGTTTGTTCGTTATGAAACAACAAAAATGCTGCACTTTCAAAAGCAGATGCAATCTTCTGTTGCTGCTGTGGAAAGCATCGCTACGCTAGGAGACACATACCAGATGAATTTTTCACGTGATGGACAGATTCATCCATTAGAATTGTCATCATCGTGGGTCCCAACAGGAATATGGAGCTTGCCCACGACAACCGAGGCAAAAGGTAGGTTTATTTTGTGCGGGCATTGGAGAGAGTAGAGCTACTGTTACTATTCATTCTTGTTGTTCATGCTGTTATTGCCATTTTCAGAGGAGCCGGATTTCCAACAATAACCGGTTATACCCACAGCTGATTCTGCGTGGGTTCCTATTGCCACATCTTCTTCTGTGGACATGGACACCCAGAACATTCAAGCCCTTGTGGAGCAGGAGAGAGAGAAGGCAAACAGGCTTTCCATTGAGAGGGAAAGAAAGAAGCAGAGACAAGCTACAGAGAGGAAAATAGAAGTGGACAATGGTGTGGCTAAGTAAGTGAGGAAATTAAGAAAGGGGAGGCTTTCGTGTTGTTTATTTTGGCCTATTCACATCAAGCCAGATCTCTTGACCTCAGTGGCCAACATGTACATACAATGTCTTAAAACTTCCACTGATCTAGCCAATTCTGAATGGCAAATTAGTCCGACTACATGGCAGGTCATACAACCCCTACTTTGCACCAACACTACGGCTTAACTTAGTATTGATCAAAATCAACTAATTCGGTGAAATATCTATTTGTGTATGTTTGTGCATGTGCATGTGTGTGACTTAAGCAGACATGCCATTTCTTCTTGCATGAATTGTTAATAGTACAATTCGTTCGACCAAGTTAATGAAAACAGTTTTTAGGTTGTTAAATTTGTAACATTTCCTCCTAACTAGCATATTTCTTATTGTGATGAACTCCTATTAATATTCTAATTTACTATATTCACAATGCTTCAATTCATGTAACAAGTTGAAAAAAATTCTTGTTCCCAAAATATCTTTCATTTCCTTTTATTTTATAGCAAATAAATAATTATATTTATTACTGATTTACTTTAGTTAGTTCCTCGATAATCATCAATATGCATGATTTTTGTGGGTTGACTTGAATATTTAGGCATGTTATGAAATTTTATATGAAGTCATTTTGTGTGTTTTGGTTATAAATTCTCCAAATATAATTCAAGTTGTTCTCTGTCCCACTTCTCCCCCTTTTAGTGTCAAGCAACGTGTAAGCCACAGACACTCTAACGGTCACCATGACAGTGTAGATGCAGCAGCAATGCTATCAAGCCTCTCCTCAGAAACCTGTGTCGAGGGTGAGATTGTGAGCAAACCGTACTCTCTCAAGTTGGATGAGAAGTTGACAAATGTGAGCTCTCAACTCCATTTCCACAGAAAAACGGTTTCCTGTCATGTCGTTCTCCTGCTATGCCTACCAATGGCCAGGACAAAGGGAACCCCACACTGTCCATTTCTGCGAAGCAATTTTATCCATTTTCAAACAGCAGGAAGCAATTGAGGTCCAATGTAAAGGAGACCATTCATTTAAAAAATATGGAGAATGAAGCAGTGAGCCGACCAACGGAATACATAGAAAGTGAAGTCAATGCAAGGAGGCTGGATTTTGAGCGTAATGCCAAATATATGGCTTCCCTTCCAAGTGATGACACTGAACATGCTGCATCTCCAGCTAACAGAGCTGTGAAAAAGTGTGCTGAATATTTCAATGAGTGTGTGGAGAATTCCTTCGCTGCTTCATATGCACCAGATCCCAGGAATAGTCTGCCAAGCTTTCACCACACTGGTCTTATGCCTGCCTCTACCTCTCATCCTGCACACCAACAGGCTTATGGTACTGAGCTTTGTTTGATGCAAAAGTGTGGCTCTGAGCATTCTCTGGCAGTGGGACAAACCCACACTAACGCCTACACACCGAGACAGATGGACACACACAATGATACTCACACACAAGGATGAATCCTGTTTCATTGAATCAATAAATAAGAATATGAAAGAAAAAGTGCGATTCATTTATTTTTATGGGGGAAATACGCCTCGTGCATGAACAAATACCATGTGACTACAAAGTGTTGTTTATTCCACATAGAAAACGATAATTGGTGGTTCATTTCAAGACTAGGGTTTTATAAGGCTAAAAATATTGTTGAGGACTGTAAGTAAACAAGAAGAAAGGATTGTTTTCCTTTAATTCATGTTTGAACTGCCTATTGAACAAATAATTCACTCCATTAATTCCATAAAAAATTTAAGTCACATCCATCAGCTCTGCTTGGCATATGGGATGTCTTGAGAGTGAGCCAGAAAAGGACATTAACCACCAGGTTTCGCTTTCTAACAACTTGGGTGGAGGGATTGTAATAGACGATAAGCTGCATTCAGTTCCTGTTCACCATAAAAAATATATATATATTTCTGTTGGATAGTGGGTGAGTAAACAATCTACGGGTGCTGAATTATTAAGTAGACATTTTTGGCAATTTGCATGTAAGAGTCCACAATGAATGGCGCCAAGTATCAGTCATTTGAGAAAGCTAAGCTTTTGTTGATGTGGGGCGCGGTGGAAGTGGGGATTATATTGTTGTGAGTCTTGTGTTTATTTGCTTACTTTAAGAATTTCAATACTTTTTCCACACTCCTATTCCTTGAACCAGAGATCCAGTACAAAGGATTGGGGAAGCAGTGCTGACGGTAAATGGCCAAGCTCCTCCTTCACCAACATAGAGGAATTCCATCTGGAGATCCCTTCTTGTCTCTCAACACAGCCCTAGCCAAGGAAAGGTTCTCTGCATGAAGCCAAACAGAGAAAGAACTCAACTGAAAAGTAGCAATATAGACCAAATCCAGTTATCACTATATTCGATTGCATTTATTTGACTGCATTTACTTTTGTGAATGTCATTGTGATATCTGTGGTGGTATTTCTTGAAAAAAAAAATTTTTTCGTCAAAATTGGAAATATGAGAGATAAATCAATTAAGAAAGTGTATGCCACTATGAGCATCATGATAATATAATGCCGTTTGGACATATGGACAAATTCACACACAGAAAATCAACAGCAGATCAAGTCACTCAGATTGCTGAAGACAACAAGGTGAGCTATTAGGCCAAAAAAAAACTGATGCTGTGTCTGTTGGTCTCACAGCAGCCTATGATACAACATGACACCACAGCACACATGCATGCTTCTGTATCTGTTACCAGAGAGGCACATTGTCAAAATACATAGAATTTGTCACAAACCACAGCTTTATCCCCACCACCGGGAATATGACATGCAGCAGATCCTGACGCCTTAATATCGGTATTCCACATGGATCAGTCTTTGGCCCCCATCTATATAACATTTACACTTACAACATGTGAAAAACAGTCTTGCAGAAATAGGCATACATGGACGATCTTGCTTTGGAGTATTCTGGTAGGGACAAGAAGGCCGTTGAATTGGTTCTTAGCCAAGACCTAGTGACATTAGCAGCATACTTACACATTTGGTTGCTAGAGCTCTATTGGTCATAAATGGTGTTGGCTTTGCCAAATTTAGGCCTTGTGGTCCAAGTATTAGGCTCTGATACTTAGACACATACATACATACAAACATGCATACATACTTACAAAGCAAAATTTATTTTAAAATGGGTTCGTGCATTTAACTCCTTACATTCAATCTTTATTCTGAAGTTCCCCTTTGATGGCACATCTTCACCTCACACACCAATGGAAAGTGACCAGGTAGGACCTTACCCATAATAACCTGTGAGTGAAGTCATACATGCATACATAGTTTCAGATCTGTACCTACAAAAGTTTTCCTGCTAGAGATAAAACCATTTTCAGATTTTTCTATATATGTGAGTGTGTGCATGTGTGAGTGAGTGAGTGCATGCATGCGTACATAAGCACAAATCACAAATCACGCACATACACATGAACATATACACGCACAAGTACACACAAAAACATATACACACACACAAACACACACTCACACATACACATACACACACACACACACACATGTATACACAAACACAATAACAATCACACACACACATACTAACACACACAAACACTTACACACACACAATTACATGCACACACACAAACACTTACACACACACAATTACATGCACACACACAAACATACACACGCTCACAAACACACATTCATACGTATATGCATGCATGGATATGAGATTGGAAAACATTAGAGTGATTTGCCGTCAAATCACAGCTACACTCACAAATTGGAACACAGAACATTTTCAGTATACCTAGGTGGAAATTGGAAAGCAAAATTTCAAATTGGATCACAGTATGAATTCACGTACAACCAGAAGTACAACCAGAAATTCTCTCTGCTGGTGTTCCCAGTCAGCGGCTTGATCAAAGGGCAGTTACACTCAATTTCCGGTATAGCTTACATGAGCAGTGGCAAATGGAATGCAGCTGTCTTGTTGATAATCTTGATTCTTTCTTCACCATTTTGAATATGTTCCTCAGTAACTTGTAGTTATTCTATTCCTGTTCCATTTCTTCAGCATGGGAAGTTGGCTATGGTATAACTTTATCTGGAATCCTCAACTCATGCTGAAAATTTACTACATTTATAGAGTTTTGGAAATTTCCCAATCACACCTTTTCCATCCCAATTTGATTCCATAACTCACTACTTGTGGTAACACTGCACAGGACAAACCACATTCTTCATATATCAGCCTCATTTGTAGCTTGACTTCCCTCTAATGGAGATGACGATATAACACAATAATAACGAACCAGAGGCCCATTTGAATCTTCGCTTGCAATGATCAAAACACTTTGTTCAACAAACATTATCCCAGATATTATTGAAAAGGTAATTAGGATAATTTCAATTTAGCTCTTCTACTTGGAAGTGATGAAATTGTTAAATAAATGACTTCCACAACAATACTTCCTCAGCAATAGTGATGTCTCCAGTTTGCACATTAATACTACTAGAATTTTGACTAACTAGTAATTTCATTGGCAATATGTGCAAAGGGGAGAGTGTCAATTTTCATCTTGTGCCCATAAGGTTTCATACACCGGTTCAGCAGTGCTTGACTTGTCCTTGAACTAAGCCTAGTTTTAATCCAGCATATTGAACTGAAGCACCTCCCATGAGAACATTAGTTATTTGAAGTACTAGTGTCAGATTGACTGCCTAAATTACATTTTAGTATATTTCTTTTCAACATCGCATAAACTCACATAAACTCTTGAGACATTCAAATAATGAACTCAAATTATTTTCAATCTATAGGCTAGGGCTAGGACTAGGGGTAGGGCTACCTTATGGTTATCCTCTTACGGGTTGAAGATCCGAAATAATCAGCCTCCATTATTAACGACTCAAAAGCTGAAAGGGGAACCACCCCAAATAAAATTATAAGGCAGAGATTATAATCTTTTCAAAGGTCTATTATAGTTGTGTGGACTGTATGGGTACACCTAGCTTTATAATCTTTTCAAAGATCTATTATAGTTGTTTTCATAATCATAATGAAGTTGGATGCTGTCCTTAACTGAAGCAGATCATAAAAGGAAACATCAAGAATTTTAGATTGACAATGTTTTCCAGGGCAACTACATGAAATTAGTAAATTGGTAATATTTGTTAAAGTATAATGTCACATGTGGACTCTATGTGTAAATCATTGCTTTCCTAATTTTTTTTTACAGATACAGATTAAAGTAGTTGCTTTAAATATAATAATTTGAAATGCACATATCAACTCCATGAGAATGACAATCGAATATTAATAAGATTTTCCATGAAATGAGAGGGTAAATAATGTATATATATTTTTTTCTATTAACAATAATGGATAGATAATAGAATTTTTGATAAAATAAGTGGGGAAACATAATCACAGATCAAAGTGCACATGAAGTTGCATGTCGTTCAATAAAGGCCTGTTATCTCTGCTTGTTATAAGCACATCAGTGATTCTTCCATGTGATTTCGATTTGCTGATTAAACACTTTGAAAATGCATCTGCATTTTTTTCAGATAGAAATGCTGTATGAGACGTCGTTCAAACAAAGAAGATCAGAAGTCCCTTCAAAGAGTCAAACATGGTTAAGATAGCAGATACAGTGATAACGGAAATCATCAAAGCCAGAACCTTCATATTCTTACATTTTGAAATTGTTTTGGCCAATTCATTGGAAAATATGAAATCGTCAGAGTCAAAATACATTTTCTCTAGATTCCTATAGCAGCTATAGTCTAGAAGAAGTGTCAACTTCTTTCCTGGGTACTTTTCAATGAAAAGATATGTCAAGTTAGAAAATGAACGCAACATATTGGTAAGACCAGATGATATAGTTATGGAAGGAATCGTTTGAAAACGGAAATAGGTCAATGATGGCATCAAAGTGAGAATGTTAAAGTGTTAGTCAGTGAAACTGGTTGGAGCATTTCCTCGATAATGTGTTATGATACAAATGGCCTCCAATGTTGGAAAGGCCACACGACTTGATTCACATGGGATGAAAGAGCATGGTATCTTCAGAGATTTAAGATTGCTCATTCCTCCCACTATTTGCCCAAGTCTATTTACATCTAGTGAGTGGAAATTATCATCACTGGCTAGGTTGAGACATGACAGTTTTGCACATGATGATGCAATAGCATTGAGTCCATTCAAATCAGTAAGAAACCCCTGACTATGGTGCAAGTCAAGTCGAACTAAATTGGGACAATGCGCAGCTACAATTTTTAGGTAAGCATCAGTGTAACAGTACTTGCCAAACAATCTCAAGGATGTTATTTGCTGACTGGGTGCATCAAAATGCAAATGGTCAATATCACAATGCATGGTTACAGCATTTGAGAATCTGTTCGATCCAACTTTGTCTTCGATCAAATCCAGTGGATATAACTCGCTGCCACTCGGAAAGGTGTATTGTACTAACAAAGAAGTGATATGGAAAAGTAACTCTGTTGGTAGGTTGCATAAATAGTTGAACCCCAGCTCCATCACCCCTCCAACAGGCTGGTAGATTGGGTCTGACATATTCTTCCCTTCTCCTTAATTAATTCAATTTTTTGGGCTGCATTTGTGTTCTTTCCAAAACTTATTCAGTAATTTGCTTTTGTTATTTTATAGATCCTTTCTCTTCTAATTTTTTTTGGAGTGTTTCTACATTATTTAGTTAGGCAGATATAATCTGATAAATTAAAAAAAAAAATTTCTTTATTATTTCTTTCAACTGTATCTTGTGTAGCACAGATTGAACTACTTTCTTCTTTTTTTTTTAATTATATAGTGTATAATAATTATCTTTAGAAATTTTAAGTGGCTGATCTTTTAAATATTGAAATCACTCCTCTTCCATTCATTTCCCCACTTTATTTCAGTTTTCCATTCCATCATTATATTTGAATACTCCATTTCATTCTAATGATTCATTTCACAGGTTCTCTAGACATGAACCAAGATTCTTTTCCACAGAGTATTTGGTAAAGGGTATAGATAAAAGTGTTCAATAGGTGATATCCAGCTTACCTGCTCAGATTGGCATGATACAGAAATTACATGCCAGGTTAATATGAGAAAAAAATTTTATTTTTTTTTAATCTTTTTGATTTACTTTTTCCCCCATTATTTCTAGTTCTTCCTTATACTTTGTACAACCAGGGAGGCTAATCATTTATTTGATCTTATTTTTATTGTTGGAATAGGGTTTATTTCCTGAGACATTCAAGCTAAGGGACACATCTTCAAGTAACACATTAAGAATTTCTTACAGTCTCTAAAGTAGTGAAAATTCCTTTTTCTTCTCATTATCCAGTTCCACCTCCCTCTTCTGGATAACTTCTCCAACATACCAAGAATCATCTGATCCCATGACAAAGTAGTATGCATTAAAAGCAGGTTCTAGGGCTAGGGCTAGGTCTAGGGCTAGGGCTAGGGCTAGGGCTAGGGCTAATAAAAATATGAATATGACTTCAGGCTCATTATATATTGCTGCCATACTACTCATATGAAATATTTCTATTGTTTAAATCAATAACAAACTTGGCAAACCTTGATCAACAGCTGCATTTTGCTTTATTCATGTATATTATAGTTTCAGCAAACATTAGAGAATGTACATGGGAGAAGGAGAGGGTGGGTTGGTTGTGTTGTGTTGTGTTTTATTGGTTTTACTCTTAACCACACATGATAAATATGCTGTTTGTGCTGAGTGCATGTATTTTTTCTATAACTTATTAGTTCCATCGGCCTCCTTCTTGGGTGGACCATCACACCACCTCTTTTTACTACCCCATTACAAATGTGAATTATTATATAGGAGTTCTTTTCCTATTTTCTTGAATACACAGAGTCCAGTGAAGCTCACTGCTGTCACATGTATTGCTGTGACTGTCTTGTCCTGCAGGTCAAGCTCTACCATGTAAAGAGGAGTGACCTAGAAGAGCAGCAGCTCCATCTCAACGTGGGTCTGCAGAAGTTCAGGGAGACTGTTGAACGGGTGAACAAGCTGTAGTCCATTCACTCAATCAAGAAGAATGAGTTGGAGCAGAAGAATGCTCTAGACAACCAGACACTCAGGCAGATGGTGAGCTACTGCCATTCTGAAAGATTAGCTACATATGAGTTCAAATAGAAAATATTTAGAAAATATTCTGTCTATTTATAATCGCTGATATTTTAAAGAATTTATTTGTTTATTCATTTGTTTATTGTTGTAGTTTTTATTGTTGTTTGGTTACTATCTTTGTAGGTCAAACATAAGCATGAGGCAGAAAAGAAGCAACTGACCTCCCAGGTCATCTAGGAGGACTGGAGGTGCAGAACAAGGACATCTCTGTGAAGAAGAAACATGTTTTGGTGGACCAGGCCAAGATCAAACCTACTGTCAGAGATGCAAAGCAAGGTGAGTGCAGTGCTGTAATTGTGGAACATGTCACGGGACTTTGCCTCATATGACAAGATTGTAGATCATGTGATGAGATTGAGGGTCATGTGAAGAGATCGTGGGCCATGTGATGAGAATGTGGGTCGTGTGATGAGATTCTGGGTCATATGATGAGATTGTTGTTCATGTGATCAGTTTGTCATCAAAATAGTGGTTACATTACTAGGCTGTGGGTAATGAGATGATGCTGTAAACCACATGATAAGTCTAAGTATCATGTGAAAACCTGGTGTGTCATTTTTGTCTGGCACCCACAGTTCCCAAGTCCATCAAGAAGAAGCAGCTGGTTGAGGTGAGTTCCCTAGCCATTCCTCCCATGATGGTGAGATGGCTATAGAGAGAGTCTGTCTGCTGATCAGAGACCCAACCAAGGAATGTGAATCCATCTGCAGTATCCTCATGAATAAGAATTTTATCCTCACCATAATCAAACTTTCCACTGAAAATGTCTCGTGAGGACATTGGATAGCTTCTGTATGAGTGTATCCGTTATGGGTACGATGTACCTTAATATATAGACATGAGGGGTGGATCTTACCTTCTCCCCCCAAATCAAGATATAATAATTAACTGCACTCGCTCTCCTCTGGTGGAGTGACTGCACACCTTCATGTAGAATATATTCTATAGCATATCCTAATTACTGAGAAGTACAATCTACTAACTGGAATAGGTCTAGAACTATGTTCCGACTCTTTCCTTACAGAATACTATCTAGAATGTGAGTTGTTGTTTTTTATTTATTAGTATTATTTATATAAATAAAAATTTTTTAATTTAGTTATTATTAATATTATTATTATTTTAATAAGCAATTGAGGCATCAATTTTATTAGGAATTTAATAACATTTTAGTGACCTTCATATTTTGGTGCTCACCTAATTTTTCAGTAAAATTTTTTCAATGCATGAAAGGAGCCTTATTCCACATTTGGTCCACCAATCTTCCCTTTGATTCTGGTTTTACATTAGTGCTTATAAGAAGTTGGAGGGATACCACTGGAAGGGGAATGGGATTGGTTATGGCATGAATTGTATTGTAATCCCAATGAATTTACTCATGGTATGATCCATGCTTGTTTCATTTTGTTGTATAGTGATCCAGTTCTTGAGCTCATGAACAGGAAAAATTCTGTACGACCAAGTCTACAACTATGACAGTGTCAACAGTGCCAGCAAGGATTGTGGTCCTCTGGTGCTCTGGGCTATAGCTCAGGTAAGGAGTCATGGTGCTGTAGGCTATAGATGGGATAATGATTCATCTGGTGCTGTGGGCTATAGATCAGATAAGGGGTCCTTTGGTGTTGTGGGCTATAGCTCAGGTAAGGAGTCCTGGTACCGTGAGCTATAGCTCAGGTAAGGTTTCCTCTGATGCGGTGGGCCATAGTTTAGATCAGCGATCATCATCACAGTATCAAACTTGGTCTCATCCCCACATCTGCAGTGAAGTTGCAAGTGAAGATATCACCTATCATATTTTTTCAATAAGAATTTGTTAAAATGTTAATATGAGTGATACAATAATGCGGGTGTGCTTTTTTGCATGCACATGGGTGCATGTGCTCTGATGAATTCAACTTCTTTCCCCAACTGATTAATTGGTGAAGATAAGAAATTTCCGAGATAAATTATTGATATTGTTAATTGGTTAGAATTGTGCTATTAAATGTAATATTCTATAGTTCTGTTTCTGCTTCAGTTTGTGAGAGAGAAGTATAAAAGCTTAAAAAAACATAAATGTTATATAAGTCATCCACTGAATGTTAAGCGCTTATTGTTGAATGGAAAATTGATAGAAAAATGAAGTATTTCATGAAATTACACTCAAACTTCCTCCCATGCAGTTGAGCTGTGCAGACATGTTCAACCACGTGGACCCTCTCTGTAATGAACTGTAGGACCTGGAGACCAGCGCTGAGACCACACATATACAAGGAGAGGAGATTTACCAGATCATCTTGGAGCTGGAGCAGAGCATCACACAGTAAAAGGATGTGTATGCCATCCCCATCTCAAAGGCCAACACCATCAAGTCAGTCCTAGCTACCATGGAGTCCATGGTGGGCACTTCAACATAACTTAACTAATGCATGCACTGTGTAGGATATAATTTTTGCATGGGTATGTTAGGATTTGTGGTGTTATTAGTATGTGCTGTGATGAATTTTACTTCTTTCAGAACTGATGATTTGGTGAAGATTAGATATTATGAGAACTTTTATTTGAATGAAAAAAAAAATTTTTTATTAATATTTTAAAAATAAATTTATTTAGAATAAAACTGGCAAAATAATTTATTTTTTTTAAATCTCTCTCTTCGATTCCAAGTTTTGGTGAGATTGCTGATTTCTCAACTCTGTTTTGTGTACAATCATGGTTTACATGCATATATATAATTAAATACCAAAAAACACAGAAGGAATCATTACATTCTTACTCAGTATAGAAAATTTGATCAACTAAGATGACACCTGTCTCCTACATCAGTGTTAGGATTAGGGAGACTTTAGATATTCCACCTGACTTCCTTCCCTTTTCTCTGGCTCTCTTGCGGTTCACTTTGCCGTAATCCTAGCTGAATGAGTTCTTTGATTTTTTAAATCTACCAAGGCATTTTTTACCTCAAATTAATTAGTGTCAGGTGGTCGATTTTGTGTAAATGTTAATAATCATTATGTTTTAATATCATATATTTTGACCTAACGATATTCGGTTTGAGGACATTTTGGACACTTGTGTCATCCAATACTTGTCCTACTCATTTTGTTAGAGTGGTGTGTGTGCGTACATATATTATGTACATATGTATTCATGCTTTGATGAGTTTTACTTTTTTCTCCAACTTATTTCTTGATGAAGATTATAAATTTCTAAGCTGAATTATTGACTTTTTTCTTCCACTGTATATCTTCTAATAATGTATAATAAAGATGCTATTCTCTGCCATCCCTGTCAAGTAGATCAGAGCAATGCTTTCCTGGCCAGCTTGGGAGATGAGAAGAAGAGGTGGAACAAAGGAAGCAACATCTTCAAGATCAAAATGTCAACTATCTGTGGTGACTTGCTTCTCATGTCTGTTTTCATGGCCTACAGAGGAATCTTGGACCAGAACTTTTGGTACACACTGTTTCTGTCATGGGCAGATCATATGCAGCAGGCCAAGATTAAGTTCAGGTATGATCTGGCTTGGGTTGAGATAAATAGATATTGAAGTGTTACATTAGTATGCTTTTCCGCGGCTGTTATACAATTTTGGTGGAGTCTTAATTATTACGAACTGATAAAATGTTATCGTAAGTAAGTAAAATAGCAATAAATTTTGGCATACTTCTGTCAAAATGCATATAACTGTTTCATTAAATTTTTTCTAAAGTTTAAAATATTGTAGGAAAATGTATTAAACATTTATTCTAAGACACTTTCATGGTGTGAAATGATGCATGGGATGAAGAGAGAAGTATGATCGGATGGATTTTATTTCAATGCTACTAAAACTTGCTTTGCCTTCAATTTCTAGAAGTGTTTAAATTAAATTTACAGTTATTTTTTTTTTGAACATTAAACACAGTTGTCATAAATAATCAGTTAAACACAAATAATAATTAGTCAAACATATTAATGGCATATCAAGCAAATAATAACTCATCAAACACGCAAGATGTGATTAATCAATGATTTTCTGTGATTCTTCTTCTCTCAAATTAACCGAACTTTCCTCACTCGATTCTACTTGCTGTATCTGTCCAATGCTGATGAGTGTCTCAGATGGTAGGTCAACTATCTGCCCTACAACGACCTGTGCATGGAGAATGCCATTATGATTTAGTGATTCAACTGCTAACCCTCATCATAGACCCCGTCAGTCCACAGATTTCCTGCTCAACGAGTATAGAGGCCCCAAAATTGCCAAGAAGAGGTGGGCTTGGCTACACTGCAAATGACAGAAATTTAAAGAATTTATTTTTTCCACTTTCTTTCGTCTAGCTTCTTAGATGATGCTTTCAGGAAGAACCACAAGAGTGCATTGCGTTTTGGTAAACCTCTTCCTGTTCAGGTAAGGCTTTGTGCGAAATATTTATTTATCAACCTATTGTTTGTACCAAGGTTTCAATATAATGTTATGCATTTTAAACAATATTAAGGATGTTGCAAGTCATGAACCCATCCTGAACCCTGTTCTGAACAGTGAGGTGAGGCATACTGGGGGCGGCATGTCCTCATCTCTCTTATTGACCATGACATAGATATATCGCCTTGTTTCACCATCTTTCTCTCCTCAAGCTGTACCATGAGAAGAGGAGTGACCTGGAGGAGCAGCAGTTCCATCTCAACATGGGTCTGCAGAATATCAGGGAGACTGAGCAACAGGTGGTCAAGCTGCAGTCTTCTCTCTCCATCAAGAAGAACGATTGAAACAGAGGAACACTCAAGCCAACCAGAAACTCATGCAGCTGTTGAGCTACTGCCATTCTGAAAGATCTGCTACATTGAGGATAAGTAGAAAAAATTAAGAAAATATTCTCAGTCCATTTTTAATTGTTGATTTCCAAAAAAAATTTATTTGTTTATTTATTTTGATATTGTTGTATTTTTTTTTTTGTTGTTTTGTTGCTATTTTTGTAGATGTAAGATCAGCAAGAGGTGAAGAAGAAGCAACTGATATCTCTGGTCATCCAGGAAGAACTGGATGTGCAGAACAAGGACATCTCTGTGAAGAAGAAATGCCCAGCAAGGTGAGGGCAGTGATGACATTGTGGGTCATGTGATGAGATTGTGGTTCATGTGATGAAATTATGGTTCATGTGATGAGATGTGGATCATGTAATCAGATAATGGATCATGTGATCAGATTGCAGGTCATGTGTTAAATTGTGTATCATGTGAGATTAAAATAATTTCACTATTCATCAGTTACTACATAGTTAACTGTGTATTCAGATGAGCTTTCTGGAGGAAGTTTTGTTTAAAAAAATAAGTACACAGAAGTTCAAAGGACACTTAATTCTGAGAGCTACATTCATCATAGTTACTTAGAAATAGGGTAATAACTTACCCACCCACCTCTCTTATGTATGCCAGTAAAGAATTATAACCCAGATGACTTCAAAAGGACACAGACTACAGCAGGTTTATTCATAATATTAACTTTAGAAATGCCCCACAAGTCCCCCCAAACATTAAGCAAACTGAATGAGTTAGTAACTCCAGGAAGCCCATGGTCAAGCGACAAAATTTTTTTAGAATGGGTGGGTGAGGTTTATTGCAAGTATGATAAGTTCCTTTGCCCGCCCACTTTTCCCTCCCTTCTCTTCTACCTCCCTCTCTCTCCTCCCTCCCTCTCTCCCTTCTCTATCTCTCCTTCCTCCACCTGTCTCGTCCCTCCCTCACCTCATTCTTTCTCTCTCCTTCCACCCACTCTCACCTCCCTCCCTCCCTCCCTCCTTCCCTGTTCTCCTCCCTCCCTCTCTTCCCTCCCTCTTTAGCCTTCCCTCCATTCTCTCTCCTCCAACTTTTCCCCTCCCTCTTCATCCATCTCCCCCCTTTCACTTTATTTCTCTCTCCCCCCTTCCTCTCCCTCTCTCTCCCTCCCTACCTCCCTCTTCCTTCTCCTTCCTCCCTCACTCCTCCTTGTCAGCCCCTACCTGTCCCCTCCCCACTCATGCAGGATCATCACTCAACTAGATAAATTAAAGAAGGAGGCAGCCGAGGAGCAGAGGGTGTATCATGCTATTATAATATGTATGAGAGGTGCCCCAAAGAGGACGCTCCTATCACCAATTGATCCAACCTTACATAAATAAATTAGGTGAGCCAAGTTGCAAATTATTTTCTTGATAACAGCAGATTAATCACTCATGATGGGAATATATATGAATTTGGATGGATATTTTATTTCACCCCCACCACCCCACCTCCCCCCCCCACATGTACTGGTAGTTCTCATTTTGTTCCACCTGGGCTATTAAAATTTGTAGCTTGTGGTAATTTTGCTTGAATTGCCTGCTTCAGTTACAGTTATTCATTCAAGTACCTAGGCTTCTTCCTTACCTCATTCTGTGATAAAAATAGTGGAAATCCAAATGCAACATATCTCAAGGATAGCTCTTTGATTAAAATGAGCATAAGCAATGCTAGCTACCTCCAGTAGAACAAGATACTTGCCTCTTACTTCAAACACACTTTAGATTACTAACTAAAAACAATTAGGTTAAAGGATATGTCTCATTGTCATATGCAACCAAAAATTTAGTGTTTAACATTTTGCAATTTTTATTATCCTCTTATATTTAAACCATATTTCAGTTCATAAATGCATGTATATGTATTTATGTAAATGTGTTAGCTAAAATACCCATACTCTTGGACCAAGAGGAAAAAAAATTCAGGGTTCCATTTCGCACACTAGGGATGGTTTAAATCTGAATTATTTAGACACCATAACTCCTGGCAGGAAAGAAGGGAATTAAATTTTTTTTCATCAAAGTAAGCCTGAAAATTGGTAATTAATGCTCACAGTCTTCTGTGGAATGATAAAACAACAAAAACCTATAAAAAGGGTACTCCAATAGTTCACGCATATATCACAAATCATGGAATTCTGGGTTCTGGGCATTTTTTCCCTTTTCTTTCCTTTCTTTCCTCTTCCTTCTTTTCTTTTTGTCCTTCAATTCTTTTTTTCTTAAATCCTTTCTTTTTCCCTTCCTCCATTTTTCATTCCTGCCTTTTCCCTACATTTCCCCTTTGTTTATGCTAACTTTATTTGTATTTACTAGGCAAACTAATTACACGAAAACTTATAACACAATTAAATTTCAAAGTGTTGGTAATCTATCTATAAGCACTATATCATTCCTCCGAAACATTCTGACCTTTCTGAAAATTTAATGGGAATGTTGCATGCATACTTATGAGCTGCTTTTGTTTGTACAAAGTAAAAGGTGTATAAATGGTTTTTGAATGGCTTCTATGTTTTCTTTTACATTTGCCCAGGCAACGCGGAGTAGATACTGCTAGTGGTATATGAATTGTGTTGTTAAACATAATTAAATGATCAAACTACATGTATATATTTATTCTGGGCATTATATTATTTCCATTTCTATCATAGTAACTTGGAATAATGCTTTAGCATTGGTAAAAATGCTGGGTTTTTTTTTTTGTTTTTTTTTTGCAATACAATGATACCTTTTTGAGATAAACATTAAAGAAAATGCTCAATGATGACAAAGTGTCATCAAGCAATTTATATTAACCATACCTATAGAACTAAAAACCACCCCAATAAATCAGTTTTACCCTATTGCAAGGTCCACCCCAATGGCGGCGGTCTATAACCATTGAGCCTTGATTTTATAGGCTTTTTTGGATATAAAAATTAGATGGATTAATTTTCCCCATTAAAGTTACTTTGGTGGAGAAAGAATGAAAAGAAGGAAGGAAAAATAGGGGAAAGTAGGGAGGGGAAGTAGGAAGAAAAATGGGAATAAAGAAGGCTAGGGCTAGGTCTAGGGCTAGGGATAGGGCTAAGGCTAGGGCTAGGGCTAGGGCTAGGGTTTTGTTGGTGGATGAGGATTTTACCCTTGCCAAGGTCAGTCTTAAACGTCTGGACGTTCCTGGACCTAAGATTAATCTGTGAAGACAAGGCTGTCAAATACTATAGTTAATTTATGGTAATTTCAATTTAGCTAATGTAATTCAAGTAGTGGCTTATTTATAGTTAATTATCTATGATACTAGTCCAATGGAGCAGTTAGCTATAAGATTTTGAGAAAAACTTTAATAGAAAACTGTATGAGCGACGTTTCTGTCTTTGGATGACTTGCTTCAGGCTCTGGACTAGTGTTTGTGCGCTGCATGGCTTATATAGTGAGTATGGTGTGGTGTAGTGGCATGACATGATTGGATGAAATGGTGAACAGGTGCGTATGGAGGGAGAAGTGTCTAGAGTATGGCGGGAAAAAGAGAGAAGTTGACAAAAAATTAATAGTGAAAAAGATATTAAAAGTGCGCAAAAAAAATATAAGCGAATGTTTTGGATCCGTAGTACTGACGACCGTCGGGCAACAAATAAAAAATATTAAACAAAAACCGATAAACAAAGTCTGGTTCGGAACAGGGGGGGAATGCCAACCGCAGATCTAGCGGACAGTAGAGGACACCAACAGCGAGGCCAGTTTTTTGCTCTTAGTAAAAGCAATGGTGCTGACGAATGGCCAGTCTGCGCGCACTGCCATGGCTTGTCGGATAAGTTGGGGTGGAAATGCCGGATGGTATGGGCAGATCAGCCGTATAACATCTTGATATAGGTTTGCCTTGGTAGTGTTGGACCTCAGCTTATGTCCCTGAGGCTGTAGGGATATCCCCTGGCTACAGCGCGGAGGAGCTTCCCAGGGTAGCCTCTCTCCCTGAGGTGGGTCAGTAGCAAGTGGACATGCTTGACGTAGTTAGAAGGGCTACTGGAGAGCCTCAGAAGCCTAGTGAGCTCCCCTTTGATCAGGCCTGTCTGCACATGGGGTGGATGAGAGGAAGAGAAATGTAAATATGAAAAAGTGTTGTCAGCTTGTAATGTGGTTGTAGGTCCAGGATACCAGAGGATTGGAACTGGGACCTTTGTAGATGTTCATGTCCAAGAAGTCTATAGAGTGCATGTTGTATTGTAGGGTTGTAGGTTCATGAAATACTTCATTTTTCTATCAATTTTCCATTCAACAATAAGCGCTTAACACTCAGTGGATGACTTATATAACATTTAAGTTTTTCTTAAGCTTTTATACTTCTCTCTCACAAACTGAAGCAGAAACAGAACTATAGAATATTACATTTAATAGCACAATTCTAACCAATTAACAATATCAATAATTTATCTCGGAAATTTCTTATCTTCACCAATTAATCAGTTGGGGAAAGAAGTTGAATTCATCAAAGCACATGCACCCATGTGCATGCAAAAAAGCACACCCGCATTATTGTATCACTCATATTAACATTTTGACAAATTCTTATTGAAAAAATATGATAGGTGATATCTTCACTTGCAACTTCACTGCAGATGTGGGGATGAGACCAAGTTTGATACTGTGATGATGATCGCTGATCTAAACTATGGCCCACCGCATCAGAGGAACCTTACCTGAGCTATAGCTCACGGTACCAGGACTCCTTACCTGAGCTATAGCCCACAACACCAAAGGACCCCTTATCTGATCTATAGCCCACAGCACCAGATGAATCATTATCCCATCTATAGCCTACAGCACCATGACTCCTTACCTGAGCTATAGCCCAGAGCACCAGAGGACCACAATCCTTGCTGGCACTGTTGACACTGTCATAGTTGTAGACTTGGTCGTACAGAATTTTTCCTGTTCATGAGCTCAAGAACTGGATCACTATACAACAAAATGAAACAAGCATGGATCATACCATGAGTAAATTTATTGGGATTACAATACAATTCACGCCATAACCAATCCCCTTCCCCTTCCAGTGGTATCCCTCCAACTTCTTATAAGCACTAATGTAAAACCAGAATCAAAGGGAAGATTGGTGGACCAAATGTGGAATAAGGCTCCTTTCAAGCATTGAAAAATTTTTACTGAAAAATTAGGTGAGCACCAAAATATGAAGGTCACTAAAATGTTATTAAATTCCTAATAAAATTGATGCCTCAATTGCTTATTAAAATAATATTAATATTAATAATAACTAAATTAAAAAATTTTTATTTATATAAATAATACTAATAAATAAAAAAAAACAACCCACATTCTAGATAGTATTCTGTAAGGAAAGAGTCGGAACATAGTTCTAGACCTATTCCAGCTAGTGGATTGTACTTCTCAGTAATTAGGATATGCTATAGAATATATTCTACATGAAGGTGTGCAGTCACTCCACCAGAGGAGAGCGAGTGCAGTTAATTGTTATATCTTGATTTGGGGGGAGAAGGGAAGATCCACCCCTCATGTCTATATATTAAGGTACATCGTACCCATAACGGATACACTCATACAGAAGCTATCCAATGTCCTCACGAGACGTTTTCAGTGGAAAATTTGATTATGGTGAGGGTAAAATTCTTATTCAGAGGATACTGCAGATGGATTCATATTCCTTGGTTGGTTCTCTGATCAGCAGACAGATGCTCTCTATAGCCATCTCACCATCATGGGAGGAATGGCTAGGGAATTCACCTCAACCAGCTGCTTCTTCTTGATGGACTTGGGAGCTGGGGGTGCCAGACAAAAATGACACACCAGGTTTTCACATGATACTTAGACTTATCATGTGGTTCACAGCATCATCTCATTACCCACAGCCTAGTAATGTAACCACTATTTTGATGACAAACTGATCACATGAACAACAATCTCATCATATGATCCAGAATCTCATCACACGACCCACATTCTCATCACATGGCCCACGATCTCTTCACATGACCCTCAATCTCATCACATGATCTACAATCTTGTCATATGAGGCAAAGTCCCGTGACATGTTCCACAATTACAGCACTGCACTCACCTTGCTTTGCATCTCTGACAGTAGGTTTGATCTTGGCCTGGTCCACCAAAACATGTTTCTTCTTCACAGAGATGTCCTTGTTCTGCACCTCCAGTCCTCCTAGATGACCTGGGAGGTCAGTTTCTTCTTTTCTGCCTCATGCTTATGTTTGACCTACAAAGATAGTAACCAAACAACAATAAAAAACTACAACAATAAACAAATGAATAAACAAATAAATTCTTTAAAAAATCAGCAATTATAAATAGACTGAGAATATTTTCTAAATATTTTCTATTTGAACTCATATGTAGCTAATCTTTCAGAATGGCAGTAGCTCACCATCTGCCTGAGTGTCTGGTTGTCTAGAGCATTCTTCTGCTCCAACTCATTCTTCTTGATTGAGTGAATGGACTACAGCTTGTTCACCCGTTCAACAGTCTCCCTGAACTTCTGCAGACCCACGTTGAGATGGAGCTGCTGCTCTTCTAGGTCACTCCTCTTTACATGGTAGAGCTTGACCTGCAGGACAAGACAGTCACAGCAATACATGTGACAGCAGTGAGTTTCACTGGGCTCTGTGTATTCAAGAAAATAGGAAAAGAACTCCTATATAATAATTCACATTTGTAATGGGGTAGTAAAAAGAGGTGGTGTGATGGTCCACCCAAGAAGGAGGCCGATGGAACTAATAAGTTATAGAAAAAATACATGCACTCAGCACAAACAGCATATTTATCATGTGTGGTTAAGAGTAAAACCAATAAAACACAACACAACACAACCAACCCACCCTCTCCTTCTCCCATGTACATTCTCTAATGTTTGCTGAAACTATAATATACATGAATAAAGCAAAATGCAGCTGTTGATCAAGGTTTGCCAAGTTTGTTATTGATTAAAACAATAGAAATATTTCATATGAGTAGTATGGCAGCAATATATAATGAGCCTGAAGTCATATTCATATTTTTATTAGCCCTAGCCCTAGCCCTAGCCCTAGCCCTAGACCTAGCCCTAGCCCTAGAACCTGCTTTTAATGCATACTACTTTGTCATGGGATCAGATGATTCTTGGTATGTTGGAGAAGTTATCCAGAAGAGGGAGGTGGAACTGGATAATGAGAAGAAAAAGGAATTTTCACTACTTTAGAGACTGTAAGAAATTCTTAATGTGTTACTTGAAGATGTGTCCCTTAGCTTGAATGTCTCAGGAAATAAACCCTATTCCAACAATAAAAATAGGATCAAATAAATGATTAGCCTCCCTGGTTGTACAAAGTATAAGGAAGAACTAGAAATAAATGGGGGAAAAAGTAAATCAAAAAGATTAAAAAAAAATAAAATTTTTTTCTCATATTAACCTGGCATGTAATTTCTGTATCATGCCAATCTGAGCAGGTAAGCTGGATATCACCTATTGAACACTTTTATCTATACCCTTTACCAAATACTCTGTGGAAAAGAATCTTAGTTCATGTCTAGAGAACCTGTGAAATGAATCATTAGAATGAAATGGAGTATTCAAATATAATGATGGAATGGAAAACTGAAATAAAGTGGGGAAATGAATGGAAGAGGAGTGATTTCAATATTTAAAAGATCAGCCACTTAAAATTTCTAAAGATAATTATTATACACTATATAATTAAAAAAAAAAGAAGAAAGTAGTTCAATCTGTGCTACACAAGATACAGTTGAAAGAAATAATAAAGAAATTTTTTTTTTAATTTATCAGATTATATCTGCCTAACTAAATAATGTAGAAACACTCCAAAAAAAATTAGAAGAGAAAGGATCTATAAAATAACAAAAGCAAATTACTGAATAAGTTTTGGAAAGAACACAAATGCAGCCCAAAAAATTGAATTAATTAAGGAGAAGGGAAGAATATGTCAGACCCAATCTACCAGCCTGTTGGAGGGGTGATGGAGCTGGGGTTCAACAATTTATGCAACCTACCAACAGAGTTACTTTTCCATATCACTTCTTTGCTAGTACAATACACCTTTCCGAGTGGCAGCGAGTTATATCCACTGGATTTGATCGAAGACAAAGTTGGATCGAACAGATTCTCAAATGCTGTAACCATGCATTGTGATATTGACCATTTGCATTTTGATGCACCCAGTCAGCAAATAACATCCTTGAGATTGTTTGGCAAGTACTGTTACACTGATGCTTACCTAAAAATTGTAGCTGCGCATTGTCCCAATTTAGTTCGACTTGACTTGCACCATAGTCAGGGGTTTCTTACTGATTTGAATGGACTCAATGCTATTGCATCATCATGTGCAAAACTGTCATGTCTCAACCTAGCCAGTGATGATAATTTCCACTCACTAGATGTAAATAGACTTGGGCAAATAGTGGGAGGAATGAGCAATCTTAAATCTCTGAAGATACCATGCTCTTTCATCCCATGTGAATCAAGTCGTGTGGCCTTTCCAACATTGGAGGCCATTTGTATCATAACACATTATCGAGGAAATGCTCCAACCAGTTTCACTGACTAACACTTTAACACTCTCACTTTGATGCCATCATTGACCTATTTCCGTTTTCAAACGATTCCTTCCATAACTATATCATCTGGTCTTACCAATATGTTGCGTTCATTTTCTAACTTGACATATCTTTTCATTGAAAAGTACCCAGGAAAGAAGTTGACACTTCTTCTAGACTATAGCTGCTATAGGAATCTAGAGAAAATGTATTTTGACTCTGACGATTTCATATTTTCCAATGAATTGGCCAAAACAATTTCAAAATGTAAGAATATGAAGGTTCTGGCTTTGATGATTTCCGTTATCACTGTATCTGCTATCTTAACCATGTTTGACTCTTTGAAGGGACTTCTGATCTTCTTTGTTCGAACGACGTCTCATACAGCATTTCTATCTGAAAAAAATGCAGATGCATTTTCAAAGTGTTTAATCAGCAAATCGAAATCACATGGAAGAATCACTGATGTGCTTATAACAAGCAGAGATAACAGGCCTTTATTGAACGACATGCAACTTCATGTGCACTTTGATCTGTGATTATGTTTCCCCACTTATTTTATCAAAAATTCTATTATCTATCCATTATTGTTAATAGAAAAAAATATATATACATTATTTACCCTCTCATTTCATGGAAAATCTTATTAATATTCGATTGTCATTCTCATGGAGTTGATATGTGCATTTCAAATTATTATATTTAAAGCAACTACTTTAATCTGTATCTGTAAAAAAAAATTAGGAAAGCAATGATTTACACATAGAGTCCACATGTGACATTATACTTTAACAAATATTACCAATTTACTAATTTCATGTAGTTGCCCTGGAAAACATTGTCAATCTAAAATTCTTGATGTTTCCTTTTATGATCTGCTTCAGTTAAGGACAGCATCCAACTTCATTATGATTATGAAAACAACTATAATAGATCTTTGAAAAGATTATAAAGCTAGGTGTACCCATACAGTCCACACAACTATAATAGACCTTTGAAAAGATTATAATCTCTGCCTTATAATTTTATTTGGGGTGGTTCCCCTTTCAGCTTTTGAGTCGTTAATAATGGAGGCTGATTATTTCGGATCTTCAACCCGTAAGAGGATAACCATAAGGTAGCCCTACCCCTAGTCCTAGCCCTAGCCTATAGATTGAAAATAATTTGAGTTCATTATTTGAATGTCTCAAGAGTTTATGTGAGTTTATGCGATGTTGAAAAGAAATATACTAAAATGTAATTTAGGCAGTCAATCTGACACTAGTACTTCAAATAACTAATGTTCTCATGGGAGGTGCTTCAGTTCAATATGCTGGATTAAAACTAGGCTTAGTTCAAGGACAAGTCAAGCACTGCTGAACCGGTGTATGAAACCTTATGGGCACAAGATGAAAATTGACACTCTCCCCTTTGCACATATTGCCAATGAAATTACTAGTTAGTCAAAATTCTAGTAGTATTAATGTGCAAACTGGAGACATCACTATTGCTGAGGAAGTATTGTTGTGGAAGTCATTTATTTAACAATTTCATCACTTCCAAGTAGAAGAGCTAAATTGAAATTATCCTAATTACCTTTTCAATAATATCTGGGATAATGTTTGTTGAACAAAGTGTTTTGATCATTGCAAGCGAAGATTCAAATGGGCCTCTGGTTCGTTATTATTGTGTTATATCGTCATCTCCATTAGAGGGAAGTCAAGCTACAAATGAGGCTGATATATGAAGAATGTGGTTTGTCCTGTGCAGTGTTACCACAAGTAGTGAGTTATGGAATCAAATTGGGATGGAAAAGGTGTGATTGGGAAATTTCCAAAACTCTATAAATGTAGTAAATTTTCAGCATGAGTTGAGGATTCCAGATAAAGTTATACCATAGCCAACTTCCCATGCTGAAGAAATGGAACAGGAATAGAATAACTACAAGTTACTGAGGAACATATTCAAAATGGTGAAGAAAGAATCAAGATTATCAACAAGACAGCTGCATTCCATTTGCCACTGCTCATGCAAGCTATATCGGAAATTGAGTGTAACTGCCCTTTGATCAAGCCGCTGACTGGGAACACCAGCAGAGAGAATTTCTGGTTGTACTTCTGGTTGTACGTGAATTCATACTGTGATCCAATTTGAAATTTTGCTTTCCAATTTCCACCTAGGTATACTGAAAATGTTCTGTGTTCCAATTTGTGAGTGTAGCTGTGATTTGACGGCAAATCACTCTAATGTTTTCCAATCTCATATCCATGCATGCATATACGTATGAATGTGTGTTTGTGAGCGTGTGTATGTTTGTGTGTGTGCATGTAATTGTGTGTGTGTAAGTGTTTGTGTGTGTTAGTATGTGTGTGTGTGATTGTTATTGTGTTTGTGTATACATGTGTGTGTGTGTGTTTGTGTGTGTGTATATGTTTTTGTGTGTACTTGTGCGTGTATATGTTCGTGTGTGTGCGTGATTTGTGATTTGTGCTTATGTACGCATGCATGCACTCACTCACTCACACATGCACACACTCACATATATAGAAAAATCTGAAAATGGTTATATCTCTAGCAGGAAAACTTTTGTAGGTACAGATCTGAAACTATGTATGCATGTATGACTTCACTCACAGGTTATTATGGGTAAGGTCCTACCTGGTCACTTTCCATTGGTGTGTGAGGTGAAGATGTGCCATCAAAGGGGAACTTCAGAATAAAGATTGAATATAAGGAGTTAAATGCACGAACCCATTTTAAAATAAATTTTGCTTTGTAAGTATGTATGCATGTTTGTATGTATGTATGTGTCTAAGTATCAGAGCCTAATACTTGGACCACAAGGCCTAAATTTGGCAAAGCCAACACCATTTATGACCAATAGAGCTCTAGCAACCAAATGTGTAAGTATGCTGCTAATGTCACTAGGTCTTGGCTAAGAACCAATTCAACGGCCTTCTTGTCCCTACCAGAATACTCCAAAGCAAGATCGTCCATGTATGCCTATTTCTGCAAGACTGTTTTTCACATGTTGTAAGTGTAAATGTTATATAGATGGGGGCCAAAGACTGATCCATGTGGAATACCGATATTAAGGCGTCAGGATCTGCTGCATGTCATATTCCCGGTGGTGGGGATAAAGCTGTGGTTTGTGACAAATTCTATGTATTTTGACAATGTGCCTCTCTGGTAACAGATACAGAAGCATGCATGTGTGCTGTGGTGTCATGTTGTATCATAGGCTGCTGTGAGACCAACAGACACAGCATCAGTTTTTTTTTGGCCTAATAGCTCACCTTGTTGTCTTCAGCAATCTGAGTGACTTGATCTGCTGTTGATTTTCTGTGTGTGAATTTGTCCATATGTCCAAACGGCATTATATTATCATGATGCTCATAGTGGCATACACTTTCTTAATTGATTTATCTCTCATATTTCCAATTTTGATTAAAAAATTTTTTTTTTCAAGAAATACCACCACAGATATCACAATGACATTCACAAAAGTAAATGCAGTCAAATAAATGCAATCGAATATAGTGATAGCTGGATTTGGTCTCTATTGCTACTGTTCAGTTGAGTTCTTTCTCTGTTTGGCTTCATGCAGAGAACCTTTCCTTGGCTAGGGCTGTGTTGAGAGACAAGAAGGGATCTCCAGATGGAATTCCTCTATGTTGGTGAAGGAGGAGCTTGGCCATTTACCGTCAGCACTGCTTCCCCAATCCTTTGTACTGGATCTCTGGTTCAAGGAATAGGAGTGTGGAAAAAGTATTGAAATTCTTAAAGTAAGCAAATAAACACAAGACACACAACAATATAATCCCCACTTCCACCGTGCCCCACATCCACAAAAGCTTAGCTTTCTCAAATGACTGATACTTGGCGCCATTCATTGTGGACTCTTACATGCAAATTGCCAAAAATGTCTACTTAATAATTCAGCACCTGTAGATTGTTTACTCACCCACTATCCAACAGATATATATATATATTTTTTACGGTGAACAGGAACTGAATGCAGCTTATCGTCTATTACAATCCCTCCACCCAAGTTGTTAGAAAGCGAAACCTGGTGGTTAATGTCCTTTTCTGGCTCACACTCAAGCAATCCCATATGCCAAGCAGAGCTGATGGATGTGACTTAAATTTTTTATGGAATTAATGGAGTGAATTATTTGTTCAATAGGCAGTTCAAACATGAATTAAAGGAAAACAATCCTCTCTTCTTGTTTACTTAGAGTCCTCAAAAATATTTTTAGCCTTATAAAACCCTAGTCTTGAAATGAACCATCAATTATCGTTTTCTATGTGGAATAAACAACACTTTGTAGTCACATGGTATTTGTTCATGCACGAGGCATATTTCCTCCATAAAAATAAATGAATCGCACTTTTTCTTTCATATTCTTATTTATTGATTCAATGAAACAGGATTCATCCTTGTGTGTGAGAATCATTGTGTGTGTCCATCTGTCTCGGTGTGTAGGCGTTAGTGTGGGTTTGCGCGAGGCATTGTGCGGAAGTGTATGTATTGAAGGCAGGTTGTGTGTGTGTGTAAAGAGATTACATGCACATAAATGTTTATATTTATTTATAGGCAGTGCGAAAACATTTATTAACATGCACAACATCCCCATACTCACCATGAAAGCATCGAGCCATGAGAAAAAATTGTCCTGTCCCACTGCCAGAGAATGCTCAGAGCCACACTTTTGCATCAAACAAAGCTCAGTACCAGAAGCCTGTTGGTGTGCAGGATGAGAGGTAGAGGCAGGCATAAGACCAGTGTGGTGAAAGCTTGGCAGACTATTCCTGGGATCTGGTGCATATGAAGCAGCGAAGGAATTCTCCACACACTCATTGAAATATTCAGCACACTTTTTCACAGCTCTGTTAGCTGGAGATGCAGCATGTTCAGTGTCATCACTTGGAAGGGAAGCCATATATTTGGCATTACGCTCAAAATCCAGCCTCCTTGCATTGACTTCACTTTCTACGTATTCCGTTGGTCGGTTCACTGCTTCATTCTCCATATTTTTTAAATGAATGGTCTCCTTTACATTGGACCTCAATTGCTTCCTGCTGTTTGAAAATGGATAAAATTGCTTTGCAGAAATGGACAGTGTGGGGTTCCCTTTATACTGGCCATTGGTAGGCATAGCAGGAGAACGACATGACAGGAAACCGTTTTTCTGTGGAAATGGAGTTGAGAGCTCACCATTTGTCAACTTCTCATCCAACTTGAGAGAGTACGGTTTGCTCACAATCTCACCCTCGACACAGGTTTCTGAGGAGAGGCTTACAGTTGTCTGCATATTAACACCACAAAATGTTCAGCAACACAAAATTACGTTTACCAGAAAACTTACGATATCTTTGGAAAGCTTTTTCAAACGTTACAACTGGATTCGGGATTCGTCTCTCCTCCTTGGACAGGTCAACCACAGCTATAGCATTGTTGTCTTGCCTACACAGCAGCAGCAACAACAACAATAAAAACAACGACAACAACAAAGACACCAAAAATACAACGACGACAATGACAACAACAATAATAATAACAACCAACAACAACAACACCAGCACCACCAACAATGACAAGAAAGAGAGACAACATATGCATATGTCAATTTTCATATACAAGTAAATTATCTTCTGTCTTCATACCTGAACTGGCCTGCTTCCTCAAACGTCATCCTCCGCACTGCTTCATCTTGGTAGTAGAAGTCCTTCTTAATCTTTGGAAGACCTGAAGTGCATAATCAAAGAAAAAGTTATTTAAAAGAACACTCGCACAAACTTATGCATGTATAATAAATTTTAGAACTGATGGGCAACACCAAATTAATAACACTGTCAAATATATATGTAAATCTGGCAGGATGATAATGAAACACGATAATGTTGCAATGTTGAGGGCATGGTGGTTGTCCTCCAGCATTGGTTGTGTTTGCACATACAGTACAGAGGGGAATGATAGGAGGATGGAGATGTACACTACATCTACATCTATGCAAAATATTGAGTCAAATCTTACCTCCCCACTTCTTGGCCTCATAAGCAGCTCTGCCTGCATGGAGGGCGGCCCAGTCAATACGACCAGTTGGTCTGTATAGGACAACAATAGGAATCAAAAGATATGTTAATGTTACTGTAAACTTAATGAATCAAATAAACAGTTCCAAAGTGAAAAGAAATCTAAATCAGCAAAGGTGATAATAATTCCCTGATAATAACATCCTAATATTAATTTTTTTAATTAATTTATTTATTTTTATTTAATTATTATTCATTAACTTTTAATATTGTTCACATTGCTTGTAGGCATCCCTGAATGAAGCATCCTTGAGTAACCCCCCCACCCCAATCATAACAGCTTGTATTAGCATATTAGCTGTTAGGAAGACACATGTAAGAAGCGAAATGAACATCAGAAAGATGTAGATAAATTACAAGCATGTACAGATCAGAGTCAGTAAGAAAGGGTACTCGTGCACTGAAGGTAATGCACACCACCGATGTCACCACACAGCTTCAACTCTGTCACCACACAGCTTCAACTCTGTCACCACACAGCTTCAACTCTGTCACCACACAGCTTCAACTCTGATTTAAGAAACTAAAGCATTGCTTATTGCTAATCTGGGCAGGGCCAGCCTCACTTAAATTTGGGGTGGAGTCTGGGGAATTAGTAAATAAAAACTGTAACAACGTCTACAATTACAGAAAAGGTGCATGGGTTTACTGTTGCTATCATCTCTGTTTCGTCTCCACAAGTTTCCATTCCTGCGAAACTGCTTCCGTATTGCTTTCATATGGCCAGTTAGCTGTTTAAGTTTCCTTGCTTCAAAGATTTGGCAGCAGTATGGCTAGGGCATGCTCATTTCTCCAAACTCTCTACCAGAATTGAGAGAGAGGCTGGCCATGCCCAGATTAGCTGGCAACAGATTGGTTAAAACTTGGTTACTGGCATTCATACTTTTTCCACCATCACTGATCTTTGTTAGCCAAACAAACTCATACATACACCCAAAGGAGGGGAAAAACTTACATATTCACATGAGACCAAATGCCATTAATTGATCAAGCAATTCATTAAATGATTGATCAATTAATGTGATTAGCACAATATAAAAAATATTTTAATGCTGAATGTCAATTGACACAGAGAAGAGGGAGTTTGAAACTAAAGCTGTATACTTCTTCAAACAAATTCAAATCAAGTACCTAGTTATTGCAGTTGCTATTGGCACATACCTGACACATTCTCTGTCCAGTGTGGATGAGAGGATGGAAGTAATATCATAGAATGCAAAAGTGATGGACCTGGGAAGTCCACTCAATATTTATAGTTGATAAACACCCACCCAGCTCAAGTCATTTGATAGCCATTTATCACCACCTGAGATAACCCTGTTACTCCCTATTTCAATTCATATTTGTTAGAAGAAAGTTGAAGTGCAAGTTACTGACTAGTTATCATCCTGTATAAAACTGAGTTTGAATGTTCATCCATCAGTAATGCTAAATTTGTTTTGATATTAAAAGGGTAGTCAGTTCCTGTGGTCAAAGATAGATCAAATTTGATATAGGGATTAAGCCTATCGGTTTGTTTGTACTAAAGCTGTCTTTTTTGAGGGAGGGATGACATTGGAAGAAACATAATTGTGTGGGTGTCCCTTTACCAATTATTCAAGTAGAAAAAGATCATTCGACTTTAAATTAAAGCACTTGCTGACATATCATTGACTAGCTCTTAAAAATAGTCTATACCTCAAATTAAAGCATACCTTGAACCCATGTCTTCAAGCTTCCAAAACCACGCACAAATTAAATGAAGAGTGAGACGGGTCCTTTCACTTCCTGCTGTCCGTTTAAAGGGTAAAGGGTCAGGGTCCTTTTAAAGGGTAAAGGGTCTGGCAACCTCTTTACATTCGTTTAAAGGGTAAAGGGTCTGGCAACCTCTTTACATTCGCTAACACTTATTTAACATTTTTGTGGCTTTATTGTAGATTTACACTATTAGGAGTTAGCTACTAACAATTCTCCCTGCCTCTTCTGCTCTTTTGTGCTATAACAATGCAGAGGAATTGGGCAGAATAAAGTTATGCTAAACAACGAAAAGAACCTGTATCTCTATTAGGTTGAGCTGGTTCAGCACTTAGTCTGAGTGGATGCAAGAAATCCTTAAGTACTTTGTGTTCAAGTGGAGAGAGGTCCAAACCATATTGTATTTGAAAAGGCCATTAGTGCAAATTTAACCATTTTTTCAGTTAAGAATAAACTGGCCACAGACACTGAACCTTCAATTATTTTTTTTTTTTGGAGGACATAATCCCCTTTTGATGGTCTTAACATTAATAATATGGTCCAGTATCTTCAAGGGTTTGCCAGTGTATTAGCCACATAGGTAGGTACATACATACAATATGGTGAGTTTAGGGAAGTGAGGTCATAAAACTTTTAAACATTGTTGCATGCTAAACCATCAACTTCCACACTTCAGCAAATAAATTGAACTGAGTTTTTTTTAAAGTTGCTGGCAATTTTAATTACTTCTATTAATTTGAAAATAATATCATATATATGAAAATAGGAAGAAGGAATGCAGGTGGATTTTTTCAACCACAGCTTTAGGATGGCAGCTGGGATTGTCAGTTCCTAAATATATTGGTCCTTGTCTCTTCAACCCCCCCCCCCCCCCCAAACACACACACACACACACACACTCACACTAACATACAGATAGAGTTACCACAGTGGCCTGACAGCTGGGCTGACTGATTCTGAAAATTATTTCCAAAACATTGAGAGATACAAAAAAAAAAATTATATTACTTGTCAGTTCCTGAGGTCAAGGTCTATCAATTTTTTTGTAAGGATAGGTCTGGAATAAATTAGCACCATCCACATTATCTACTGTTTTTGGTGTCCTGTCCAATAAAATCCAGCCATCAGATTTTAACAATGGCAAATTTCTCCCCTTGCCAAGTTCGTCATGTAATCTATGTTTCAGATCCTTAGGTCCAGGGTTTGGCAGTACATTTGCCACAAGTGTTAAGCACATACATCCCAATTTTGTAATTATTTTGAAGTGAGTTCACCAAATACGAAGTCACAAGCTATGGTAGAGTGAGTTGAGACAACCAGCTAGTTAATACACAATTGTGAAAGGCTCAGTGGACACTAACAGTGCTACCAGTATCAACTTTTTATTGAACATTACTAAATGGATATATATTTGCATTTTAATTTAACAACCCCTGGACAATATATATTTAATATAACAACACTAAGCCAAACTTTATTAGGGCTTAGCACACATCTGAATATCTGTCTGAAACCAAAACCAATAGAATGTTATTATGATTTAAAAAAAAAATTTTAAATGAAAATAGCCTTATTTTTTTTAAAATTTTGATTGTAAAGGCAAAATATATTTTGTAATTCAGATTAATACCAATAGAGAATGAATGAACAAACTATATTATATGTGCAATAATTCATTGTCAAACACACCAAGTCATAGAGTAGTATTTCTCTGGAATGAACAATTCCACTCCAGGAGGAGAGTGAAATAGGTCATGCCCAATTGTCCTCAAAATTTTACAAAATCCATGAACAATAATTACCATATAGAGCTGATTACATAATAGCATTTGATTCTTGGTGCACAACACAACACCCACACTTTACCTATCACAAGGGAGACCATCAACAGGGAACACACACTAATGAAGATATTTCCCACCACAATTGCTAGTTATTTATGGTTGTCATTCAAACTCTCTAGCCTTTAGGCTGACAACCAAATAGTTCATACAAATGCAACCATAGGCTTCACATGGCAAAACAAGGCTAACCTTAGAATTTTTTTCTTCTTCCTCATGGATTTCAACTCCAGAACCTGATGACTACAGCTCAGACATGTTTCTTGAAGAGGGAAACAGCTTTGGAATTAACCTAAAGGGCAGTGAAAAGTCAATGTCAATTTCATAAAAGAGACATGTATTGGGAAACATGCAATATCCATTGTACCATAGTCCATAACAATTGAGGGAGATTTCACCATCACAATAGTAGTCTTCCTCCTCCATCGCATGAGCTGAATCATGAACCAAATCATTAAGTGAATCATGAACCAAATCATGAACTGAATCATGAACCAAATTATAGAGCATGAAGATGTTGGCAGCTATCATTTCTTAGCTCACTGTTGCTGCAATAGGAAGTGGATGATGATTCTATGACTGTTATGGATGAAGCCACCAAACTGGAATCAGAGATCTCAGATCTGATACTGCATAACCAAAGTTGGAACACGATTGTATTTCTTCTTCTTAACATTGAGTTGGTGGCACTAGAAGCAATTGTTTAATTTCTCTTGACCCATTCATAGCTAATTCCTAACAGACTTGCTGCTGGATTTCTTTCCAGTAGCATTCAGACTTGCCATTGTCCTGCATAGTGTATAAAGGAAGAGGAAAAATGATTGAAGGAAAAAAAATAGAAGGAAAAAGGTAGCAGGAAAAAAAGAGAAAATGTGGACCAAAAAAAAATAGATGGAATGCAGAGAAGAAGAAAGATTAGATAAAACAGGGGAAAAAAGAATGAAAAATCTACCCAAAAAATTCTCAATTATGATGAAATGTTATGAAGATTTCAGCAATGATGGTAGAAGAAACGTCATTGAAACAACAACATTGCCAAGAAAAGACTATTTAAACTCCATAATTGTAAAGGTTTGTTAGTTTAAAAAAGATAGAAAGAAAAAATATATATATGAGGAAGAGAAAGGAAGAGTAGAAATCTCTAGACAAAAAAATGCCCAATAAAGATTTAAAAATTTTTTTTATTTAAAAGAGGATAAAGAAAAAAAAAACAACAAACAACTAAGCATGAGACATTCTCAAAAAATAAATTTTTTTCTTTGCATAGACCAATTCTTAATGTGAAATATAATTGTAGAAAGTTGAATTAATTTTAAGAGCAGGCATAAATTTGTTAGGAGTTGAGAAATTTCAAATATAGCGGCTCACCCTTTGAGGTTAAGTAAGAAGATGGAGCAGCCGGTTAGGGTGGGGGCTAGGGCTATTTGATATTTTTTCAACTTCTCACAAATTTAAAAAACTTTTCATTATTCTTGTATTCATACTATGCTCCATAACTTAATTGTCATTCAACCCCTAACCTTAATTAGATTGTTAAATGAAGGTTAAATTCATATATTTTCAATAATTGATCCAAAATTTAGCTAATTAGGAAAGGAATATTCAGTAACCATTTAAAGTGTTTTAAGTAGACAAATTACCGCAAAGACACTTATAGCTTCACTTTTATAAACCATATTCATTATTGTAACTTAGTGGTGGAAACTGTAAAAACATTTTTATATAATCTTAGCACTTAAAATGGCTTGTCATACCCACCATAATTCAACAATTGATTATACAAATTGCTTCATATTTGAAAGATAGCTTCTACAAATGTTATTTATTTAAATAAGCAACAAAACAGAAACTACTTTAAGGTTAAAATTAATGAGTGTGCTAGTATTGTGTAGCCTTGGAGTCATGTACCAAAGTTTAGGAACAAGACGATTTAACCAATATTAAAGCTGAACAATAATATGGCTGTGTAGTATCAGATAATTATAATTTTTTTTAATTTTATTGCCATCCATGCTTTATCAAGAAGAATTTTACACACATGTAATGGGATGGGGGGGGGGGTGGGGGGGGGGGGTGGAAGTTGTTGGGTTGGTGGCAAGGGATAAAAAGCTGCACCTGCTACTACACTGGTGACTGGCTGTGTATTAATTAGTAGGTGGAAAATGTATTATCCAAAAATTTAAAAAAAAGAAGAGGTAAAAATAATTTTTTTTTATGAAATATGACTTTAGCCACCAATCCCTAGGCTGTTGACCAAGAAGAATATTAGTTAAGGCATAGAAGTTATTTATTTTTTGAGAAAATGCAGTGTCACGTTGTAGGAGTAAATGAATATAACAGGGTCCATGTATAAGTGGGGGTTGAGAAAAATTCAGAACCCACATGTTGGGTGAGGGGATGTGAAATTTCAGAGCCCTGTTGTAAGGTTAGAAGAAGTTTCCATTACCCACGTTTAGGGGGGTGGGGTGGGTGGGGTAAAGATACCAGGGCCCCTTTTTGTGGGTTGGAGGGATATTCCAGAGTCCATTTTTGGAGAGAGTTGGAGATCCCTTGGCCCATGTGCAGAAAAGAGGAGACACCAGGTCTAATGTGGAAGGAGGGTGGGGGAAGATTCCAAGGTCCATGAATTGGTGTTGTTCTAGGGTGAAAGATTGCCAAAGCCATATCTAAGGGGTGTGGAAGATTCAAGCAACCATTCTTGGGAAGATGTTGTGTGAGGTTGTGAGAGATACATGGATTCAAGGTTGGGGAAGTTGTGAGTGAATCCAGGGCCCATATTTTGGAGGGGGTGGGTAGAGATGAGGGGAGGTACCAATTACCTAGTTTACAAGGCCAATGTGTAGGGAGAGGAATACCTGGACCAAAATGTGTAATTAGGGTGGGGGATGTGGGGGGGATAATACTGTGCGCATGTGTATTAGAGTCATATTACATTGTCCATGTGTAGTGGGGGTTAGGGGATAGGGAGTTATAAGGTCACATTTTAGGGGTCGGGAAATATTACAGGGTCCATGTGTAGAGGTGGGGTAGGGGATAGGGAGTTATAAGGTCACATTTTAGGAGTTGGGGAATATTACAGGGTCCATATATAGGTGAAGATTTGGGAAATTCCAGGGCCTATGAGTTGGGAGGAGATGTGAAATTCAAGGGCCAAGTTGTAAGGTTAGAGGATGATTCCAGGGTCCACGATTAGGTTGAGGGGATTCCATGGCCCATTTGTTGTGGTTGGGATGGATATTCCAGAGCCCATTTGTTATAAAGGGTGGGAGATTCCATGGCCCATGTGTAGGAAGGAGAAATACCAGAGTCCATGTCTAGGGGAGTGGTGGAGATATTCCTGGGCCCATGTGTTGGTGTGGGTGGGTGGAATATTCCAATGCCTAGTGTAAGGGTGAATAGTTCAATGTCCCACGTGTTGGGATGGGGTTGATTCTCATGGAACCATGTGTTGTGGGAGGTAGAGGGGCACTGAAAGTTGTTAGGTCCTATATCTAAAGGGGGAATAGATAATCCAGGGCCAATGGGTAAGGAGTTGGGAGATTGAAGAAAGCTTTGGATTTCTTAATTTTTTTTTTTTTTTTTTTTTTTTTTTTTTTTCAAATTGGCCTGTTACAATATATTTGTTGTTCCAAATTTGGGAATGCAACTCTTAAAGTATTTGGGATATTATAAATATGATTAGGATGTTTTATTGTTAAATATTGTGAATTTAATAATTGTTTGATAAATATTTGAATCATACGTAATGTGATGAAAGTTTTTATCAGCATAATAATTTGAGTTGGAAATAAATGATAAGAGTTTGTTGTAAACTAGATGTTGTTGTCCTCGAATCTCCTTCCACCACATCCTCCTCCCCAACCTCTACCACCAACACCTCCACCACGCCCTCGTCCACCTCGCCCTCTCCCAGTTTGTCGTCCAGACTGTTCATCCTTCTTGGCCTTCCAGGCCTCAAACCTCTCCGCCATTGCTACAAGTTCTTGAGGGACATCCTAGAATAAATAAATATTAAAAGCAGGAACACAAATAACATGAATGAGAATATTGACAAGTGTTTTAGTAATAATGTCTTGAGAATGCCATACACAATTGCCCCACAGCATTATTACAAGTGAGGTAGGTGCAGCTGCACAACATCTGCTTCCTCCATCAGCAGCATTGTGGCCAGTAAAGCAATGACAATCTCTCCTTCTAGTTGTAATCGTTTATAACTTATTGACTACAGCAATCTTGATAATAAATTTTGTTTTCAATGGAGTAACACAATACTCTCTTTTGGAAAGGAATGAAGGAAGGATAAAGCCGCAATAGGTTATATAGTTTAATTAAACTAAAATGTTGTCTTGGAAAGAGAATTACAAACACAAAACACTTCACCCCAAAAAGGTGATTCTTTTTGGGTGTGTGTGGTAATTTCAAAGAACAGAGTGAGATCATTCATTAAATCGTTAGCAAGAGGGAGTATGGGTTCAGAATTTATTTGAGTCCTGCTAGTACAAACTGTAACTGGTAACAAAAGAGTGGTTACAATTCCCTATTTTAAATAGCAAGTGCTGTTTAGAATAATGTGAAAAGATTTGCAAGTATTGTGAACTGGTCAATTTAGCTCATGAGTGCATCTTGCAACACTACAATGAGTTGTCAAGGAATGGTCTCTCACCTGACCAGAATCCTGCAAAATGTTACACAATGCACGGGCTCTACGCCAGTCTTCTCGGGTCATGAAGGTCAAGGACTTACCGGTCTGCCTACAAAAATAAATAAATGAGATCTAATTAAGGGCAAAAAAGAGAAAAAGTATCTTCTGCAATTGTACAAAGATAATTTTGAAAAATTAAAATGACAATTATGAAACATACATAGTGTTACTTCTTTTGTAACTTATTTGAGCGATAATTAAAGTTAATAATTCATTAAAGAGAACATTTATTATATAACCCCACCCACCCACCCACCACTCCCTGTTTTAGGAATGAACTTCTCAGGTTCAGAAACTTCTGCAGTGATTGTATTTACAACCTCATAATCATCTCAGCATGGGATGGGGATGGGGGGGGCTCACATGCTCGTGCACACACTGCACTGGTGCTGATAGCCCACGATGGAACACACGCACAAATACAAGGAAAAATATCTTGAGTGACATTTATTTTAGCCAGTGAATCCACAGTTACAATCATTCAACATACCCAGCTCTGCCTGTTCGTCCAATTCTGTGAACGTAATCTTCAATATTTTGAGGAAAATCATAATTCACCACATGGCTGCATTAAAATAGGGGGGGGGGGGGGGAAATAAACAAAATAAAATATAAAAGGAAAACAGAAGTCAATAAATATGTGTTTTGAATTAGCCATGAATACTGAAGCACCTGGCAGACACAAGTGCAGCCGCTCATTCAAATTGATTCCTTGTGGTCAAAAACAATTTAGGTACAGTCCGGAATTTTTTGTCAGAAACTGAACTCTTTACTGATATCACTTTCCTTCTGAAGATATTCATGTCCTAGCCCTAACCCTAGTCCTCCAACACTTGTCACAGGCTTTGACACCAGCTCTGGTGCCTGGCTCTGGTGCCAGCAACAGTATTGACATCATCTGTAAGAAAGATACATACCTGACGTTCTTTATATCCAGTCCTCTGGAGACAATGTCAGTGGCTATCAACACAGAGACACGCCCTACAAGAGGAGGCACATGTACACAGCAGTGGTCATGTATATATACATGAGAGGGCAGTGAGCAATGCAATTAGGATGGGGGATATGTCCACACTTCTCATCAACCACTCACATGCTCAAACAACTCAAATAGAGAACAAAAAGTTCAATTTTCTGTTCAGTATGGTTGGGTCTATATTGGTGGGGAGGAGGGGGGGGTTTGCATTGTTGTCATCAGTCTAATAAGAACAGAGTATTTATTTCTTCACCAGTAGTAGCAATCCAAAGAACTGAGTCAATCACTAACAAGTTATGGAAACTCGATCTGTAGTCTAAACAACACAGAGCTAACCACACCAGCTGTTCCTTCAGCATTACAGGCCACACCAGATAATAAGTGCAGTAGGAGGAAGGGATGGAGGTAGTTAATGGGGCAGGATTAGGTACATGATTGCTAGCTATTCTCAACCTTTACCTACAATATTTTTGATATTTTTCTGAGTAGCTCCTGGCACTCTATGGTTACATTTTGGCATCATTTCACAGACATGAAGGTCACTTACAGGATATGATCAACTCAAAACAAATGTATTTTTTTCACATCCCTAACACCCCTCCCCCATCCACCTTTCCCCTCCTCCCAAATTTATAAATAAAATGATAAACAACACAAGAAGAGAGAAAAAAAAGGGGAAAAAAAAAAGGAGGAAAAAACACTTGAGCTGGCATGCCATTGTGCAGGCTACAAATTTCGGGACCCAATAGAAAGTGTGTGCTTCATTCAGTTTGTGCAAACTTCCCCATTGAACCAACTCACTAATGGAGAAAACTCAAAGCTTTTAAAACTATCAATTTTAGAATGTACATCAATACTGCACCTGTTTTGAAGTCGTCTAGGGCTTGCTCACGGTCACACTGCTCTCTATAGAGAATAAAGAACATTAGAATACAGCAATCAGATTTACATTTTGATACAATTTTTTCTATTAGAAAAGGGGAGTAAAACAAACAAACAAGCCAACAAATAAACAAAAAAAAAAAAACAAACTAACAAACCAACAAACCAATCAACCAACCAACCAACCAACAAACCAACCAACCAACCAGCCAACCAACCAACTAACCAACCAACCAACAAACAAACAAAAAAACAAAAGCAAGGGATATTAAAGAACATTTATTGTTGCATCACTAAAGTTAGCCAGCATGAACCTATGATTCGCCTACTCTAAATTTCACTGCTGCCTTAAGAGAGTACTCCTTCTGTGGAGACATGATCAGTCATGTCAACATGATGTTCCTCTTGTCAAGTGACCCTCCTCCCCTCAACCCCCCTATTATACACATCCAAGGTAGAGCTGCTAAACCTACTAAGAGGCTAGAATAACTCCTTGGGATTCTTCAGGTATGGTGGTGTGATGTGAATTATTATAAAAATGTAATGGTCACACTCAAGATCATTACACCTGGGTATTTACAGCTCTTCTGGGTGTTTACAGCTCTCCTGGGTGTTTACAGCTTTCCACTTCCCACATTGCTCATGATATAGTTACTTGTGGTATTGCACAGATTACTATACTCGGTGTGTGTGTATGTGTGTGTGTGTGTTGTTTGTGTGTGTGTGTTTGTGTGTCTGGGTCTGTGTGTGTGTGTGTGTGCTTGTAAACTCCTCCTACATGAAAAGGCCAAGGCCACCAAAAATTTTGTGGGGATCTTGTGGTCCAGGGGTTCATCTGCATTTCTTTTTTTTTCTTCTTTTTTTTTTTTTTTTTTTTTTTTTTTTTTTTTCCAAATAGGCCATCCTTGGCCTATTAGGGCTGGTTTCTTTGGAATTTTCAGGGGGAAGGGGGGGGGGGGGACATGAGTAACGAGTGACTACTACCAACCACATTCACACTCTAACTGAAGTTAGAAGCACTGTGCCCAATGCCCACAACTTCAAATCTATTTAAAAAAATTCATTTGGCCAGGTCTCACTGTTAATGCATTCGGAAACTCTACAAGATTATGTCCTTCCATCCGACAATCGTGTGACTACAACCCACAGAAGGTGGGCCCAGCTAGCAGTCTTAGCCAGAGGTTGCAAATGTAGGCTAGTACAGCTTAATGCTACAACATCAAGCAATCATCTAGACAAGCAAATAGTTGAAGAGGCCAAGCCATTAATAACTTACAACTCAATCAAAATATCAAATACAATTATAAATACTTTGTATCTCAGCACACACTATTTTTCCTACAGACAGTGTCTGTGGCTAACACCAACCAATTGAGTGATGACATACAATGAAAGGTGATAAGAGTGCATGTGGTTCACCTGTCTCCGTGAATGGACTGGACTTCCAAGCCAAGAATGGCAAAGTCACTGGCCACATCATCCACCCTACAGGTCACTTGGTCTTCACATGATGACACTATCAAACTCACCACACCATTTAACATACGTTGCCTTTCTTTCGGTAAAGATTAAGACCTTCTCATCTTTCTTCATATTCCTGACAAACTGCACAGTCTGAATAGAAAGAGGGAAAGAGAAAGGGGGAAAAAAACACACCAGTAAACCATGTTACGAGGGTCACAAGCTTTTAGCCTAATATTCCTGGAAGAGTGCCAACTTGAAACCATAACAGACCTTAAGTTACATATTGTATTTTGGTAGATAAACTATTGCTATCTGAATTATTCCACTTACAATATAATAGCTACAATCACAGTGAACTAGTGAGGACCAAATCACCATTAGAAATAGTTTGTTGTTATACCAATGATTCACGAAAGAGATCACTGGCCTTAAGTCAACTGGGAAGTGCAATAGTGTTTTTTATACATGCAGAAAAGTTATAGTACTCAGAATATTAAGCAGAATAATGGAGCAACGCTTTTAAGTTTGTCTGGACAAATCTCATAAGAAATAAATACATTTAAATAAAGGATGTTGTAGATAAACACATTTGCACCAAAGTAGCATGTGTTGTAGTCATTAAAACAAACAAACAAACAAACAAACAAACAAACAATCAAACAAACCAACAAACAAACAAACAACTTTCAAAGCACATTGACATACCATGTCCTTCTTGTCATCAAAGTCCAAAAATTTCACACTCTGTTCCACCAGATTGCAAGCCTGTATTAGCAATGTCTTGTCAACATAATCGCCATGGTAATCGCACACAGGGATACACACAGTATAGCTTTATGGGGATAGTTTGTTTGTACTGGTAACAAATATCATAGCCTGAGGGGGAGGGAGTCAACACAGAAGAAAATAAATCTCAACAGCATTGATTACTACACACAGACTACATACTGTCAAACCAAACTGAGGTATAATATACAGACAGTTATTACATAGAAATTAGTTTTATCCCTCCAAATAAATTTTAGTATTTTGAGCATCACATCAGATACAGGACAACACACTTGGCAGTTGCCTTAGTTTGCCACACAGGATATACACAATAGCAAATGAGATGGTCATTGCAAACACACATACCCTGAGGTCCAGTGATCCCATGTACACTTGGAAGGAGTCTTTCAGATAGGCTTGAGACAGTCTCCGAACTTCTGAAGGCCAAGTAGCACTGCAAGCAGCAGAAGCAACAGTAGTAGTAATAGTGATAGTAGTAGTAGTAGTAGTAGTAGTAATGTTAGTAAGCAGCATTAATTTTATAAACATTGATAAGTGTACTGTAGTATAAAAATGAAATGTTCCAGTTCACTACATATTTGCAGACCAGAAAGCACACACCCAGTGTGTGTGTGTATGTGTGTGTGTTTGTGTGTGTGTGTGTATGTGTGTGTGTTTGTGTGTGTGTGTGTGTGTCTGTGTGTGTGTGTGTGTGTGTGTGTATGTGTATGTGGGTGTGCATTTGTGTTCATCCATTGTTGGAGTCTTGGGCTGTGGAGATGTTCATTCAACTACATACCACTGATTTGGGGGATGCAAGGGCAGCTGGAAGGAAATCCACATGGACTAAGCAGCTCTGCTAAACATGGAGTTTTCATTTCTTTTATATTTGATCAAGTGTTCCCCCCACCCTCCCCCCCCCCCCCCCCCCCCAAAAAAAAAATTTTCCTGGTCATTTTTCACGTTTATTGAAGTTTACTTTCAGTGCTGGATAATGTATTCCTTAAGGCATTATATATATTGTAATAAGATATTCTATAATATATAAACACAATATCTCACAGCTATGGGCTGGTGGTGAGGAAGAAGTGAAATGCCAGTGAAGAGACACTAAAGCTGCTAAAGAATACACGCATGCACACCTCATTCTTTGTGCAAAAGCTCATCTAAAGCACATATCCACTAACAGACAAGCTGAGTTTCATAGTGGACATGTAACACAGACCACACATAACTCATACACAACTAACAGATCGTAAGCTGCTCAAGCAATTAGCATACAAATTGCAAAAGCATTGACTATACAAAATGAACAATAATAACAACTGTGTACCTTGTCATCACTGTCGTCTGGCGACCTGGCCTAATATCAATCAATAGCTTCTTTATATGTGGCTCAAACCCCATGTCAAGCATTCGGTCTGCATCATCAAGCACCTAACAACAACAAAAATTATCACAGTAACCAAGGCAATAAATCACATGCACTGTAACATTTGGTTTTAAAATACCATACAAACATCCAACTACTAAAACACAATAGTAGTAGCAGTAGTAATACTAGTACTAGTAGTGTATCTTAGCATAAACTAACCAAATAAGTGACACTTCGCAGGTCAATGAAGTTGTTCATCTGGAGATCGTTTAAACGATCTGGGGTAGCTGGGGGGGGGGGGGGGGGGAGGATAAGTTCAGACCTTAATTGCCAACAATTAGACAAAATATGTTCATTTCATATCCATGTATTTACCAATTATGATGTCAACTCCTTTCTGCAAGCTGTTTATCTGGGCTGTGCGGTCACCACCACCATGAACACAGATACTGCAGAGCAAACAATAGATGGAACATTAGGTCAAGGATGCATTATACACAATCTTCTATCCTCCACCCAAACCACACCAATATCACATCTCCACCCTCAATTAGCAATCATATTAACATACACACAATCACACAAGTTTATCTCGAAATAACAATCACAAAAGATATTTCTTTGCAGCGTATCCTTGTGCTATCCTGCATGCATGGTGTGGTACCATCAGCACCGATGAGCCCCAACTTTGAAGAATATGTGGGAACATGAAGAGTTTACTGGCGACATGCAAACATATTTTACCACTTCATATTCTTGTAGGAGTATTTGTTGCTCTCCTCCATAATCTGTAGCGCTAGTTCTCGTGTGGGAGACAGCACCAGCACAGAGGGGCCACACCGCTCACTTCTGGGACTGGACAATAGAAGAATAGGACAAGGAGGACTATCATAATCTCTACACAATATATAATACAACACCAATAAAATGTGGCGAGGCATATATCTCCATGTGGTCTCATGCAACAATCCTTGGTCCCTGTTCTCTCAGTGTTTCCCCAACTATACGACATGTTGCTGTTCTAGTCTACCACATGTGCTAAAAACAAGCTTCACTCTTAATAAGACAGACAAAGGTATGCAGAGCTCACCACAGCAACACTACACACTCATGATTAAAATACACACACTGCTAGCTCCAAGGATTCCTAAGTGAAAACCAGTTCATAGAATGGTGCAAACTTTATGCCAACCATGCAACGTAGAAGGTGGTAACATGTGTGCACATAATAGACGGCCATGGAAACCTACTCTGGTATGCATTGCTGTGTGTATGCAATGACTGTGTGCATAATTGTGAACTTGACTTACACATCTTGTCCATCAAGATGGACGAATGATGGAAGGAGAAAGGCTAAGGTTTTGCCAGTACCAGTCTGTGGGGTGATCAATACAAATCACGATCAATCAAGTTAAACACACACCACCCATGCACACACACACACGCATGCATGCACACACACACACGCATGCATGCATGCACACACACACTATCAAAAGGGCATGCTAACCAACTCTGAAACATAAAATGTGCAAGGCCATAAGACTAATATACCCAAGCAATAAATAATATCATAATGACTCAAGTTAAACTCATGCACAGAAGTGCACGCATGCACGCACACAACAGACAGAAACAGACATACATACATATGCAGACATACATACTATCAGAAGGTCATTGGAAATCAACTCTGAAACAGAAATATGAAACAGTCGTAGCACTAATGTGCCCAAGGAAACCCTGGCACTGCTTAAACTTATGAGCGTCCATGTTAATTTTTGGTACAACCTTTACGAGACATAGTGTTATTTATAACATTTCACTCAATCCTGTGGCTCATTCAGATGCTCATGGGAATACAATATAATAGAATTACAACAAGATGGAAGATGGAGACATATATCATCCAATTTGCACAAAACACTTAAAAAAAAAAAAAAAAAAGCAAAAAAATATTAAAGGAATTGACTTGTCTTGAGTGACCATAACTTTAAATAAAAGAGTAAAAAACATACAAAGCAAGACCATATATAGCCATGCTCATATAATTCACCATGCACTATTACTAGTATACACTCTACTGGAGAGCAACCACCACATACTTGAGCAGTTCCAATGAGATCTAGACCTTGTAAAAGTATCGGCCAACACTGACTCTGAATGCAACCAAAGCCAGAACAATAACCAAAAAAATTAACAACATATATATTTTTTAAATTAACACACAAATGGTTACACAAACCAGTCCAGTCACATAGGTTGAATACCTGAATTGGTGTTGGCTTTTCAAACTTATTCTTTCTTATTTCATCGAGAATCTCAGCTGTGTAAAAATATATAAAAAGTGCGTGTGTGTTGTGTGTGTGTGTGCATGAAACTATATAAGGTATAGAAAACAAAGATACAAAAAGAACAACCCAAAAGAAACACTATTTTGTCATATTCATCAGGGTTTCATTGAAGGGGGGGGGGGGGGCGGGCAGAGAGTCAGGGTGGCTGGCTGCCCCCTCCCTTTGGAACCTTTTTGCTCCCCCCCCCCCTTCCCTTGGAAATCATATGATTAAAATTACATAACTTATAATTGTCAAGTGTTGTTCCCTTCTATAAAGAGATCACATTGACAGCATTTCTACACACCAGCAGTTTACCTTCTACAGACCGTTGTGTCAACTTTTAGTTCCACATTATAGTACTTGAGGCAGAAGCCACTTCAGGAGTCCACACATTAGCATCAGGTGCCGCCCACCCCCCATATTAAAGAGCATTAAAAGGAATATAGTGTTATGTATATACAAAGTAATAGGCAATTTGCCCCCCCCCACCCTCACGTCACAACCCGAATAAAACAAGAGTATTTTTGAACTGACAACCCAGAATGTCTCACAATCAATCTATACACCTCCTCCAGGTCAGCACCAAACTAGGAGTTCCCCTCCCATCAACTCAAACCAAATACGAAACACGGCACACACACACACATACACACACACCCAAACATACCCCGTCCCCTAAATTGTGGGTGTAAAACTTGCTCACTTATCTAATTATCTTGAGCCCCTTAGAATCTAGATTTCTAATGTTGGCCCCCCTTGGACAATATTCTAAATGAAACCCTGCACACTTAAAAAGTGGTTATGACTTCCAGCAATCTTTTTCACACGCAAATGGGAGGGCCAAAAAATGTAATAAAAACTCCACTTGGAAATACAAAATGGAATTTGAGCTTTCCTGCCACACATCAGCAGTGTTAATAACATCAAGGTCCACTAACTTACTGATGAAGGTCACACACTGCCAGGAAGTTCAATGTTTTGGCCCTCTACCAACATCCTTACATACGTAGATCCAATGAAAATTGTTTTTAATTATTTTCTAAAAATTAAATTGAAAGGATGAACCAGTCATTAGTCGAAGGATTTCAGAGTCACCATTGCATGAAAAGCAGTTCCAAACAACAATCATCCAACAATTTTTTCCCTATTAAATTGTTTTTAATTAAAAACACCATGTATAATTAAGCGATATCTTGAATATTTACATGAGAGTCTAAATTGTAGAAATATAAAACCAAAATAGTTTAGATTAGAGAAGACATTGTGCTGAGTTGTTGGGGGGAAGGGGGGAAATTATTAATCGTCCTACTGGCAATGCTGTGGTAAGTACATCGTCCTTACTGTACTGAAATAACACGACAGAGCTATTTAGCATTACAGTTGTCTGCATATTAACACCACAAAATGTTCAGCAACACAAAATTACGTTTACCAGAAAACTTACGATATCTTTGGAAAGCTTGTTCAAACGTTACAACTGGATTCGGGATTCGTCTCTCCTCCTTGGACAGGTCAACCACAGCTATAGCATTGTTGTCTTGCCTACACAGCAGCAGCAACAACAACAATAAAAACAACGACAACAACAAAGACACCAAAAATACAACGACGACAATGACAACAACAATAATAATAACAACCAACAACAACAACACCAGCACCACCAACAATGACAAGAAAGAGAGACAACATATGCATATGTCAATTTTCATATACAAGTAAATTATCTTCTGTCTTCATACCTGAACTGGCCTGCTTCCTCAAACGTCATCCTCCGCAATGCTTCATCTTGGTAGTAGAAGTCCTTCTTAATCTTTGGAAGACCTGAAGTGCATAATCAAAGAAAAAGTTATTTAAAAGAACACTCGCACAAACTTATGCATGTATAATAAATTTTAGAACTGATGGGCAACACCAAATTAATAACACTGTCAAATATATATGTAAATCTGGCAGGATGATAATGAAACACGATAATGTTGCAATGTTGAGGGCATGGTGGTTGTCCTCCAGCATTGGTTGTGTTTGCACATAGAGTACAGAGGGGAATGATAGGAGGATGGAGATGTACACTACATCTACATCTATGCAAAATATTGAGTCAAATCTTACCTCCCCACTTCTTGGCCTCATAAGCAGCTCTGCCTGCATGGAGGGCGGCCCAGTCAATACGACCAGTTGGTCTGTATAGGACAACAATAGGAATCAAAAGATATGTTAATGTTACTGTAAACTTAATGAATCAAATAAACAGTTTCAAAGTGAAAAGAAATCTAAATCAGCAAAGGTGATAATAATTCCCTGATAATAACATCCTAATATTAATTTTTTTAATTAATTTATTTATTTTTATTTAATTATTATTCATTAACTTTTAATATTGTTCACATTTCTTGTAGGCATCCCTGAATGAAGCATCCTTGAGTAACCCCCCCACCCCAATCATAACAGCTTGTATTAGCATATTAGCTGTTAGGAAGACACATGTAAGAAGCGAAATGAACATCAGAAAGATGTAGATAAATTACAAGCATGTACAGATCAGAGTCAGTAAGAAAGGGTACTCGTGCACTGAAGGTAATGCACACCACCGATGTCACCACACAGCTTCAACTCTGTCACCACACAGCTTCAACTCTGTCACCACACAGCTTCAACTCTGATTTAAGAAACTAAAGCATTGCTTATTGCTAATCTGGGCAGGGCCAGCCTCACTTAAATTTGGGGTGGAGTCTGGGGAATTAGTAAATAAAAACTGTAACAACGTCTACAATTACAGAAAAGGTGCATGGGTTTACTGTTGCTATCATCTCTGTTTCGTCTCCACAAGTTTCCATTCCTGCGAAACTGCTTCCGTATTGCTTTCATATGGCCAGTTAGCTGTTTAAGTTTCCTTGCTTCAAAGATTTGGCAGCAGTATGGCTAGGGCATGCTCATTTCTCCAAACTCTCTACCAGAATTGAGAGAGAGGCTGGCCATGCCCAGATTAGCTGGCAACAGATTGGTTAAAACTTGGTTACTGGCATTCATACTTTTTCCACCATCACTGATCTTTGTTAGCCAAACAAACTCATACATACACCCAAAGGAGGGGAAAAACTTACATATTCACATGAGACCAAATGCCATTAATTGATCAAGCAATTCATTAAATGATTGATCAATTAATGTGATTAGCACAATATAAAAAATATTTTAATGCTGAATGTCAATTGACACAGAGAAGAGGGAGTTTGAAACTAAAGCTGTATACTTCTTCAAACAAATTCAAATCAAGTACCTAGTTATTGCAGTTGCTATTGGCACATACCTGACACATTCTCTGTCCAGTGTGGATGAGAGGATGGAAGTAATATCATAGAATGCAAAAGTGATGGACCTGGGAAGTCCACTCAATATTTATAGTTGATAAACACCCACCCAGCTCAAGTCATTTGATAGCCATTTATCACCACCTGAGATAACCCTGTTACTCCCTATTTCAATTCATATTTGTTAGAAGAAAGTTGAAGTGCAAGTTACTGACTAGTTATCATCCTGTATAAAACTGAGTTTGAATGTTCATCCATCAGTAATGCTAAATTTGTTTTGATATTAAAAGGGTAGTCAGTTCCTGTGGTCAAAGATAGATCAAATTTGATATAGGGATTAAGCCTATCGGTTTGTTTGTACTAAAGCTGTCTTTTTTTAGGGAGGGATGACATTGGAAGAAACATAATTGTGTGGGTGTCCCTTTACCAATTATTCAAGTAGAAAAAGATCATTCGACTTTAAATTAAAGCACTTGCTGACATATCATTGACTAGCTCTTAAAAATAGTCTATACCTCAAATTAAAGCATACCTTGAACCCATGTCTTCAAGCTTCCAAAACCACGCACAAATTAAATGAAGAGTGAGACGGGTCCTTTCACTTCCTGCTGTCCGTTTAAAGGGTAAAGGGTCAGGGTCCTTTTAAAGGGTAAAGGGTCTGGCAACCTCTTTACATTCGTTTAAAGGGTAAAGGGTCTGGCAACCTCTTTACATTCGCTAACACTTATTTAACATTTTTGTGGCTTTATTGTAGATTTACACTATTAGGAGTTAGCTACTAACAATTCTCCCTGCCTCTTCTGCTCTTTTGTGCTATAACAATGCAGAGGAATTGGGCAGAATAAAGTTATGCTAAACAACGAAAAGAACCTGTATCTCTATTAGGTTGAGCTGGTTCAGCACTTAGTCTGAGTGGATGCAAGAAATCCTTAAGTACTTTGTGTTCAAGTGGAGAGAGGTCCAAACCATATTGTATTTGAAAAGGCCATTAGTGCAAATTTAACCATTTTTTCAGTGAAGAATAAACTGGCCACAGACACTGAACCTTCAATTATTTTTTTTTTTTGGAGGACATAATCCCCTTTTGATGGTCTTAACATTAATAATATGGTCCAGTATCTTCAAGGGTTTGCCAGTGTATTAGCCACATAGGTAGGTACATACATACAATATGGTGAGTTTAGGGAAGTGAGGTCATAAAACTTTTAAACATTGTTGCATGCTAAACCATCAACTTCCACACTTCAGCAAATATATTGAACTGAGTTTTTTTTAAAGTTGCTGGCAATTTTAATTACTTCTATTAATTTGAAAATAATATCATATATATGAAAATAGGAAGAAGGAATGCAGGTGGATTTTTTCAACCACAGCTTTAGGATGGCAGCTGGGATTGTCAGTTCCTAAATATATTGGTCCTTGTCTCTTCAACCCCCCCCCCCCCAAACACACACACACACACACACACTCACACTAACATACAGATAGAGTTACCACAGTGGCCTGACAGCTGGGCTGACTGATTCTGAAAATTATTTCCAAAACATTGAGAGATACAAAAAAAAAAATTATATTACTTGTCAGTTCCTGAGGTCAAGGTCTATCAATTTTTTTGTAAGGATAGGTCTGGAATAAATTAGCACCATCCACATTATCTACTGTTTTTGGTGTCCTGTCCAATAAAATCCAGCCATCAGATTTTAACAATGGCAAATTTCTCCCCTTGCCAAGTTCGTCATGTAATCTATGTTTCAGATCCTTAGGTCCAGGGTTTGGCAGTACATTTGCCACAAGTGTTAAGCACATACATCCCAATTTTGTAATTATTTTGAAGTGAGTTCACCAAATACGAAGTCACAAGCTATGGTAGAGTGAGTTGAGACAACCAGCTAGTTAATACACAATTGTGAAAGGCTCAGTGGACACTAACAGTGCTACCAGTATCAACTTTTTATTGAACATTACTAAATGGATATATATTTGCATTTTAATTTAACAACCCCTGGACAATATATATTTAATATAACAACACTAAGCCAAACTTTATTAGGGCTTAGCACACATCTGAATATCTGTCTGAAACCAAAACCAATAGAATGTTATTATGATTTAAAAAAAAAAATTTTAAATGAAAATAGCCTTATTTTTTTTTAAATTTTGATTGTAAAGGCAAAATATATTTTGTAATTCAGATTAATACCAATAGAGAATGAATGAACAAACTATATTATATGTGCAATAATTCATTGTCAAACACACCAAGTCATAGAGTAGTATTTCTCTGGAATGAACAATTCCACTCCAGGAGGAGAGTGAAATAGGTCATGCCCAATTGTCCTCAAAATTTTACAAAATCCATGAACAATAATTACCATATAGAGCTGATTACATAATAGCATTTGATTCTTGGTGCACAACACAACACCCACACTTTACCTATCACAAGGGAGACCATCAACAGGGAACACACACTAATGAAGATATTTCCCACCACAATTGCTAGTTATTTATGGTTGTCATTCAAACTCTCTAGCCTTTAGGCTGACAGCCAAATAGTTCATACAAATGCAACCATAGGCTTCACATGGCAAAACAAGGCTAACCTTAGAATTTTTTTCTTCTTCCTCATGGATTTCAACTCCAGAACCTGATGACTACAGCTCAGACATGTTTCTTGAAGAGGGAAACAGCTTTGGAATTAACCTAAAGGGCAGTGAAAAGTCAATGTCAATTTCATAAAAGAGACATGTATTGGGAAACATGCAATATCCATTGTACCATAGTCCATAACAATTGAGGGAGATTTCACCATCACAATAGTAGTCTTCCTCCTCCATCGCATGAGCTGAATCATGAACCAAATCATTAAGTGAATCATGAACCAAATCATGAACTGAATCATGAACCAAATCATAGAGCATGAAGATGTTGGCAGCTATCATTTCTTAGCTCACTGTTGCTGCAATAGGAAGTGGATGATGATTCTATGACTGTTATGGATGAAGCCAACAAACTGGAATCAGAGATCTCAGATCTGATACTGCATCACCAAAGTTGGAACACGATTGTATTTCTTCTTCTTAACATTGAGTTGGTGGCACTAGAAGCAATTGTTTAATTTCTCTTGACCCATTCATAGCTAATTCCTAACAGACTTGCTGCTGGATTTCTTTCCAGTAGCATTCAGACTTGCCATTGTCCTGCATAGTGTATAAAGGAAGAGGAAAAATGATTGAAGGAAAAAAAATAGAAGGAAAAAGGTAGCAGGAAAAAAAGAGAAAATGTGGACCAAAAAAAAATAGATGGAATGCAGAGAAGAAGAAAGATTAGATAAAACAGGGGAAAAAAGAATGAAAAATCTACCCAAAAAATTCTCAATTATGATGAAATGTTATGAAGATTTCAGCAATGATGGTAGAAGAAACGTCATTGAAACAACAACATTGCCAAGAAAAGACTATTTAAACTCCATAATTGTAAAGGTTTGTTAGCTTAAAAAAGATAGAAAGAAAAAATATATATATGAGGAAGAGAAAGGAAGAGTAGAAATCTCTAGACAAAAAAATGCCCAATAAAGATTTAAAAATTTTTTTTATTTAAAAGAGGATAAAGAAAAAAAAAACAACAAACAACTAAGCATGAGACATTCTCAAAAAATAAATTTTTTTCTTTGCATAGACCAATTCTTAATGTGAAATATAATTGTAGAAAGTTGAATTAATTTTAAGAGCAGGCATAAATTTGTTAGGAGTTGAGAAATTTCAAATATAGCGGCTCACCCTTTGAGGTTAAGTAAGAAGATGGAGCAGCCGGTTAGGGTGGGGGCTAGGGCTATTTGATATTTTTTCAACTTCTCACAAATTTAATAAACTTTTCATTATTCTTGTATTCATACTATGCTCCATAACTTAATTGTCATTCAACCCCTAACCTTAATTAGATTGTTAAATGAAGGTTAAATTCATATATTTTCAATAATTGATCCAAAATTTAGCTAATTAGGAAAGGAATATTCAGTAACCATTTAAAGTGTTTTAAGTAGACAAATTACCGCAAAGACACTTATAGCTTCACTTTTATAAACCATATTCATTATTGTAACTTAGTGGTGGAAACTGTAAAAACATTTTTATATAATCTTAGCACTTAAAATGGCTTGTCATACCCACCATAATTCAACAATTGATTATACAAATTGCTTCATATTTGAAAGATAGCTTCTACAAATGTTATTTATTTAAATAAGCAACAAAACAGAAACTACTTTAAGGTTAAAATTAATGAGTGTGCTAGTATTGTGTAGCCTTGGAGTCATGTACCAAAGTTTAGGAACAAGACGATTTAACCAATATTAAAGCTGAACAATAATATGGCTGTGTAGTATCAGATAATTATAATTTTTTTTAATTTTATTGCCATCCATGCTTTATCAAGAAGAATTTTACACACATGTAATGGGATGGGGGGGGGGTGGGGGGGAGGTGGAAGTTGTTGGGTTGGTGGCAAGGGATAAAAAGCTGCACCTGCTACTACACTGGTGACTGGCTGTGTATTAATTAGTAGGTGGAAAATGTATTATCCAAAAATTTAAAAAAAAGAAGAGGTAAAAATAATTTTTTTTTATGAAATATGACTTTAGCCACCAATCCCTAGGCTGTTGACCAAGAAGAATATTAGTTAAGGCATAGAAGTTATTTATTTTTTGAGAAAATGCAGTGTCACGTTGTAGGAGTAAATGAATATAACAGGGTCCATGTATAAGTGGGGGTTGAGAAAAATTCAGAACCCACATGTTGGGTGAGGGGATGTGAAATTTCAGAGCCCTGTTGTAAGGTTAGAAGAAGTTTCCATTACCCACGTTTAGGGGGGGGGGGTGGGTGGGGTAAAGATACCAGGGCCCCTTTTTGTGGGTTGGAGGGATATTCCAGAGTCCATTTTTGGAGAGAGTTGGAGATCCCTTGGCCCATGTGCAGAAAAGAGGAGACACCAGGTCTAATGTGGAAGGAGGGTGGGGGAAGATTCCAAGGTCCATGAATTGGTGTTGTTCTAGGGTGAAAGATTGCCAAAGCCATATCTAAGGGGTGTGGAAGATTCAAGCAACCATTCTTGGGAAGATGTTGTGTGAGGTTGTGAGAGATACATGGATTCAAGGTTGGGGAAGTTGTGAGTGAATCCAGGGCCCATATTTTGGAGGGGGTGGGTAGAGATGAGGGGAGGTACCAATTACCTAGTTTACAAGGCCAATGTGTAGGGAGAGGAATACCTGGACCAAAATGTGTAATTAGGGTGGGGGATGTGGGGGGGATAATACTGTGCGCATGTGTATTAGAGTCATATTACATTGTCCATGTGTAGTGGGGGTTAGGGGATAGGGAGTTATAAGGTCACATTTTAGGGGTCGGGAAATATTACAGGGTCCATGTGTAGAGGTGGGGTAGGGGATAGGGAGTTATAAGGTCACATTTTAGGAGTTGGGGAATATTACAGGGTCCATATATAGGTGAAGATTTGGGAAATTCCAGGGCCTATGAGTTGGGAGGAGATGTGAAATTCAAGGGCCAAGTTGTAAGGTTAGAGGATGATTCCAGGGTCCACGATTAGGTTGAGGGGATTCCATGGCCCATTTGTTGTGGTTGGGATGGATATTCCAGAGCCCATTTGTTATAAAGGGTGGGAGATTCCATGGCCCATGTGTAGGAAGGAGAAATACCAGAGTCCATGTCTAGGGGAGTGGTGGAGATATTCCTGGGCCCATGTGTTGGTGTGGGTGGGTGGAATATTCCAATGCCTAGTGTAAGGGTGAATAGTTCAATGTCCCACTTGTTGGGATGGGGTTAATTCTCATGGAACCATGTGTTGTGGGAGGTAGAGGGGCACTGAAAGTTGTTAGGTCCTATATCTAAAGGGGGAATAGATAATCCAGGGCCAATGGGTAAGGAGTTGGGAGATTGAAGAAAGCTTTGGATTTCTTAATTTTTTTTTTTTTTTTTTTTTTTTTTTTTTTCAAATTGGCCTGTTACAATATATTTGTTGTTCCAAATTTGGGAATGCAACTCTTAAAGTATTTGGGATATTATAAATATGATTAGGATGTTTTATTGTTAAATATTGTGAATTTAATAATTGTTTGATAAATATTTGAATCATACGTAATGTGATGAAAGTTTTTATCAGCATAATAATTTGAGTTGGAAATAAATGATAAGAGTTTGTTGTAAACTAGATGTTGTTGTCCTCGAATCTCCTTCCACCACATCCTCCTCCCCAACCTCTACCACCAACACCTCCACCACGCCCTCGTCCACCTCGCCCTCTCCCAGTTTGTCGTCCAGACTGTTCATCCTTCTTGGCCTTCCAGGCCTCAAACCTCTCCGCCATTGCTACAAGTTCTTGAGGGACATCCTAGAATAAATAAATATTAAAAGCAGGAACACAAATAACATGAATGAGAATATTGACAAGTGTTTTAGTAATAATGTCTTGAGAATGCCATACACAATTGCCCCACAGCATTATTACAAGTGAGGTAGGTGCTGCTGCACAACATCTGCTTCCTCCATCAGCAGCATTGTGGCCAGTAAAGCAATGACAATCTCTCCTTCTAGTTGTAATCGTTTATAACTTATTGACTACAGCAATCTTGATAATAAATTTTGTTTTCAATGGAGTAACACAATACTCTCTTTTGGAAAGGAATGAAGGAAGGATAAAGCCGCAATAGGTTATATAGTTTAATTAAACTAAAATGTTGTCTTGGAAAGAGAATTACAAACACAAAACACTTCACCCCAAAAAGGTGATTCTTTTTGGGTGTGTGTGGTAATTTCAAAGAACAGAGTGAGATCATTCATTAAATCGTTAGCAAGAGGGAGTATGGGTTCAGAATTTATTTGAGTCCTGCTAGTACAAACTGTAACTGGTAACAAAAGAGTGGTTACAATTCCCTATTTTAAATAGCAAGTGCTGTTTAGAATAATGTGAAAAGATTTGCAAGTATTGTGAACTGGTCAATTTAGCTCATGAGTGCATCTTGCAACACTACAATGAGTTGTCAAGGAATGGTCTCTCACCTGACCAGAATCCTGCAAAATGTTACACAATGCACGGGCTCTACGCCAGTCTTCTCGGGTCATGAAGGTCAAGGACTTACCGGTCTGCCTACAAAAATAAATAAATGAGATCTAATTAAGGGCAAAAAAGAGAAAAAGTATCTTCTGCAATTGTACAAAGATAATTTTGAAAAATTAAAATGACAATTATGAAACATACATAGTGTTACTTCTTTTGTAACTTATTTGAGCGATAATTAAAGTTAATAATTCATTAAAGAGAACATTTATTATATAACCCCACCCACCCACCCACCACTCCCTGTTTTAGGAATGAACTTCTCAGGTTCAGAAACTTCTGCAGTGATTGTATTTACAACCTCATAATCATCTCAGCACGGGATGGGGATGGGGGGGGGCTCACATGCTCGTGCACACACTGCACTGGTGCTGATAGCCCACGATGGAACACACGCACAAATACAAGGAAAAAAATCTTGAGTGACATTTATTTTAGCCAGTGAATCCACAGTTACAATCATTCAACATACCCAGCTCTGCCTGTTCGTCCAATTCTGTGAACATAATCTTCAATATTTTGAGGAAAATCATAATTCACCACATGGCTGCATTAAAATAGGGGGGGGGGGGGGAAATAAACAAAATAAAATATAAAAGGAAAACAGAAGTCAATAACTATGTGTTTTGAATTAGCCATGAATACTGAAGCACCTGGCAGACACAAGTGCAGCCGCTCATTCAAATTGATTCCTTGTGGTCAAAAACAATTTAGGTACAGTCCGGAATTTTTTGTCAGAAACTGAACTCTTTACTGATATCACTTTCCTTCTGAAGATATTCATGTCCTAGCCCTAACCCTAGTCCTCCAACACTTGTCACAGGCTTTGACACCAGCTCTGGTGCCTGGCTCTGGTGCCAGCAACAGTATTGACATCATCTGTAAGAAAGATACATACCTGACGTTCTTTATATCCAGTCCTCTGGAGACAATATCAGTGGCTATCAACACAGAGACACGCCCTACAAGAGGAGGCACATGTACACAGCAGTGGTCATGTATATATACATGAGAGGGCAGTGAGCAATGCAATTAGGATGGGGGATATGTCCACACTTCTCATCAACCACTCACATGCTCAAACAACTCAAATAGAGAACAAAAAGTTCAATTTTCTGTTCAGTATGGTTGGGTCTATATTGGTGGGGAGGAGGGGGGGTTTGCATTGTTGTCATCAGTCTAATAAGAACAGAGTATTTATTTCTTCACCAGTAGTAGCAATCCAAAGAACTGAGTCAATCACTAACAAGTTATGGAAACTCGATCTGTAGTCTAAACAACACAGAGCTAACCACACCAGCTGTTCCTTCAGCATTACAGGCCACACCAGATAATAAGTGCAGTAGGAGGAAGGGATGGAGGTAGTTAATGGGGCAGGATTAGGTACATGATTGCTAGCTATTCTCAACCTTTACCTACAATATTTTTGATATTTTTCTGAGTAGCTCCTGGCACTCTATGGTTACATTTTGGCATCATTTCACAGACATGAAGGTCACTTACAGGATATGATCAACTCAAAACAAATGTATTTTTTTCACATCCCTAACACCCCTCCCCCATCCACCTTTCCCCTCCTCCCAAATTTATAAATAAAATGATAAACAACACAAGAAGAGAGAAAAAAAAGGGGAAAAAAAAAAGGAGGAAAAAACACTTGAGCTGGCATGCCATTGTGCAGGCTACAAATTTCGGGACCCAATAGAAAGTGTGTGCTTCATTCAGTTTGTGCAAACTTCCCCATTGAACCAACTCACTAATGGAGAAAACTCAAAGCTTTTAAAACTATCAATTTTAGAATGTACATCAATACTGCACCTGTTTTGAAGTCGTCTAGGGCTTGTTCACGGTCACACTGCTCTCTATAGAGAATAAAGAACATTAGAATACAGCAATCAGATTTACATTTTGATACAATTTTTTCTATTAGAAAAGGGGAGTAAAACAAACAAACAAGCCAACAAATAAACAAAAAAAAAAAAACAAACTAACAAACCAACAAACCAATCAACCAACCAACCAACCAACAAACCAACCAACCAACCAGCCAACCAACCAACTAACCAACCAACCAACAAACAAACAAAAAAACAAAAGCAAGGGATATTAAAGAACATTTATTGTTGCATCACTAAAGTTAGCCAGCATGAACCTATGATTCGCCTACTCTAAATTTCACTGCTGCCTTAAGAGAGTACTCCTTCTGTGGAGACATGATCAGTCATGTCAACATGATGTTCCTCTTGTCAAGTGACCCTCCTCCCCTCAACCCCCCTATTATACACATCCAAGGTAGAGCTGCTAAACCTACTAAGAGGCTAGAATAACTCCTTGGGATTCTTCAGGTATGGTGGTGTGATGTGAATTATTATAAAAATGTAATGGTCACACTCAAGATCATTACACCTGGGTATTTACAGCTCTTCTGGGTGTTTACAGCTCTCCTGGGTGTTTACAGCTTTCCACTTCCCACATTGCTCATGATATAGTTACTTGTGGTATTGCACAGATTACTATACTCGGTGTGTGTGTATGTGTGTGTGTGTGTTGTTTGTGTGTGTGTGTTTGTGTGTCTGGGTCTGTGTGTGTGTGTGTGCTTGTAAACTCCTCCTACATGAAAAGGCCAAGGCCACCAAAAATTTTGTGGGGATCTTGTGGTCCAGGGGTTCATCTGCATTTCTTTTTTTTTCTTCTTTTTTTTTTTTTTTTTTTTTTTTTTTTTTTTCCAAATAGGCCATCCTTGGCCTATTAGGGCTGGTTTCTTTGGAATTTTCAGGGGGAAGGGGGGGGGGGGGACATGAGTAACGAGTGACTACTACCAACCACATTCACACTCTAACTGAAGTTAGAAGCACTGTGCCCAATGCCCACAACTTCAAATCTATTTAAAAAAATTCATTTGGCCAGGTCTCACTGTTAATGCATTCGGAAACTCTACAAGATTATGTCCTTCCATCCGACAATCGTGTGACTACAACCCACAGAAGGTGGGCCCAGCTAGCAGTCTTAGCCAGAGGTTGCAAATGTAGGCTAGTACAGCTTAATGCTACAACATCAAGCAATCATCTAGACAAGCAAATAGTTGAAGAGGCCAAGCCATTAATAACTTACAACTCAATCAAAATATCAAATACAATTATAAATACTTTGTATCTCAGCACACACTATTTTTCCTACAGACAGTGTCTGTGGCTAACACCAACCAATTGAGTGATGACATACAATGAAAGGTGATAAGAGTGCATGTGGTTCACCTGTCTCCGTGAATGGACTGGACTTCCAAGCCAAGAATGGCAAAGTCACTGGCCACATCATCCACCCTACAGGTCACTTGGTCTTCACATGATGACACTATCAAACTCACCACACCATTTAACATACGTTGCCTTTCTTTCGGTAAAGATTAAGACCTTCTCATCTTTCTTCATATTCCTGACAAACTGCACAGTCTGAATAGAAAGAGGGAAAGAGAAAGGGGGAAAAAAACACACCAGTAAACCATGTTACGAGGGTCACAAGCTTTTAGCCTAATATTCCTGGAAGAGTGCCAACTTGAAACCATAACAGACCTTAAGTTACATATTGTATTTTGGTAGATAAACTATTGCTATCTGAATTATTCCACTTACAATATAATAGCTACAATCACAGTGAACTAGTGAGGACCAAATCACCATTAGAAATAGTTTGTTGTTATACCAATGATTCACGAAAGAGATCACTGGCCTTAAGTCAACTGGGAAGTGCAATAGTGTTTTTTATACATGCAGAAAAGTTATAGTACTCAGAATATTAAGCAGAATAATGGAGCAACGCTTTTAAGTTTGTCTGGACAAATCTCATAAGAAATAAATACATTTAAATAAAGGATGTTGTAGATAAACACATTTGCACCAAAGTAGCATGTGTTGTAGTCATTAAAACAAACAAACAAACAAACAAACAAACAAACAAACAATCAAACAAACCAACAAACAAACAACTTTCAAAGCACATTGACATACCATGTCCTTCTTGTCATCAAAGTCCAAAAATTTCACACTCTGTTCCACCAGATTGCAAGCCTGTATTAGCAATGTCTTGTCAACATAATCGCCATGGTAATCGCACACAGGGATACACACAGTATAGCTTTATGGGGATAGTTTGTTTGTACTGGTAACAAATATCATAGCCTGAGGGGGAGGGAGTCAACACAGAAGAAAATAAATCTCAACAGCATTGATTACTACACACAGACTACATACTGTCAAACCAAACTGAGGTATAATATACAGACAGTTATTACATAGAAATTAGTTTTATCCCTCCAAATAAATTTTAGTATTTTGAGCATCACATCAGATACAGGACAACACACTTGGCAGTTGCCTTAGTTTGCCACACAGGATATACACAATAGCAAATGAGATGGTCATTGCAAACACACATACCCTGAGGTCCAGTGATCCCATGTACACTTGGAAGGAGTCTTTCAGATAGGCTTGAGACAGTCTCCGAACTTCTGAAGGCCAAGTAGCACTGCAAGCAGCAGAAGCAACAGTAGTAGTAATAGTGATAGTAGTAGTAGTAGTAGTAGTAGTAATGTTAGTAAGCAGCATTAATTTTATAAACATTGATAAGTGTACTGTAGTATAAAAATGAAATGTTCCAGTTCACTACATATTTGCAGACCAGAAAGCACACACCCAGTGTGTGTGTGTATGTGTGTGTGTTTGTGTGTGTGTGTGTATGTGTGTGTGTTTGTGTGTGTGTGTGTGTGTCTGTGTGTGTGTGTGTGTGTGTGTGTATGTGTATGTGGGTGTGCATTTGTGTTCATCCATTGTTGGAGTCTTGGGCTGTGGAGATGTTCATTCAACTACATACCACTGATTTGGGGGATGCAAGGGCAGCTGGAAGGAAATCCACATGGACTAAGCAGCTCTGCTAAACATGGAGTTTTCATTTCTTTTATATTTGATCAAGTGTTCCCCCCACCCTCCCCCCCCCCCCCCCCCCCCAAAAAAAAAATTTTCCTGGTCATTTTTCACGTTTATTGAAGTTTACTTTCAGTGCTGGATAATGTATTCCTTAAGGCATTATATATATTGTAATAAGATATTCTATAATATATAAACACAATATCTCACAGCTATGGGCTGGTGGTGAGGAAGAAGTGAAATGCCAGTGAAGAGACACTAAAGCTGCTAAAGAATACACGCATGCACACCTCATTCTTTGTGCAAAAGCTCATCTAAAGCACATATCCACTAACAGACAAGCTGAGTTTCATAGTGGACATGTAACACAGACCACACATAACTCATACACAACTAACAGATCGTAAGCTGCTCAAGCAATTAGCATACAAATTGCAAAAGCATTGACTATACAAAATGAACAATAATAACAACTGTGTACCTTGTCATCACTGTCGTCTGGCGACCTGGCCTAATATCAATCAATAGCTTCTTTATATGTGGCTCAAACCCCATGTCAAGCATTCGGTCTGCATCATCAAGCACCTAACAACAACAAAAATTATCACAGTAACCAAGGCAATAAATCACATGCACTGTAACATTTGGTTTTAAAATACCATACAAACATCCAACTACTAAAACACAATAGTAGTAGCAGTAGTAATACTAGTACTAGTAGTGTATCTTAGCATAAACTAACCAAATAAGTGACACTTCGCAGGTCAATGAAGTTGTTCATCTGGAGATCGTTTAAACGATCTGGGGTAGCTGGGGGGGGGGGGGGGGGGAGGATAAGTTCAGACCTTAATTGCCAACAATTAGACAAAATATGTTCATTTCATATCCATGTATTTACCAATTATGATGTCAACTCCTTTCTGCAAGCTGTTTATCTGGGCTGTGCGGTCACCACCACCATGAACACAGATACTGCAGAGCAAACAATAGATGGAACATTAGGTCAAGGATGCATTATACACAATCTTCTATCCTCCACCCAAACCACACCAATATCACATCTCCACCCTCAATTAGCAATCATATTAACATACACACAATCACACAAGTTTATCTCGAAATAACAATCACAAAAGATATTTCTTTGCAGCGTATCCTTGTGCTATCCTGCATGCATGGTGTGGTACCATCAGCACCGATGAGCCCCAACTTTGAAGAATATGTGGGAACATGAAGAGTTTACTGGCGACATGCAAACATATTTTACCACTTCATATTCTTGTAGGAGTATTTGTTGCTCTCCTCCATAATCTGTAGCGCTAGTTCTCGTGTGGGAGACAGCACCAGCACAGAGGGGCCACACCGCTCACTTCTGGGACTGGACAATAGAAGAATAGGACAAGGAGGACTATCATAATCTCTACACAATATATAATACAACACCAATAAAATGTGGCGAGGCATATATCTCCATGTGGTCTCATGCAACAATCCTTGGTCCCTGTTCTCTCAGTGTTTCCCCAACTATACGACATGTTGCTGTTCTAGTCTACCACATGTGCTAAAAACAAGCTTCACTCTTAATAAGACAGACAAAGGTATGCAGAGCTCACCACAGCAACACTACACACTCATGATTAAAATACACACACTGCTAGCTCCAAGGATTCCTAAGTGAAAACCAGTTCATAGAATGGTGCAAACTTTATGCCAACCATGCAACGTAGAAGGTGGTAACATGTGTGCACATAATAGACGGCCATGGAAACCTACTCTGGTATGCATTGCTGTGTGTATGCAATGACTGTGTGCATAATTGTGAACTTGACTTACACATCTTGTCCATCAAGATGGACGAATGATGGAAGGAGAAAGGCTAAGGTTTTGCCAGTACCAGTCTGTGGGGTGATCAATACAAATCACGATCAATCAAGTTAAACACACACCACCCATGCACACACACACACGCATGCATGCACACACACACACGCATGCATGCATGCACACACACACTATCAAAAGGGCATGCTAACCAACTCTGAAACATAAAATGTGCAAGGCCATAAGACTAATATACCCAAGCAATAAATAATATCATAATGACTCAAGTTAAACTCATGCACAGAAGTGCACGCATGCACGCACACAACAGACAGAAACAGACATACATACATATGCAGACATACATACTATCAGAAGGTCATTGGAAATCAACTCTGAAACAGAAATATGAAACAGTCGTAGCACTAATGTGCCCAAGGAAACCCTGGCACTGCTTAAACTTATGAGCGTCCATGTTAATTTTTGGTACAACCTTTACGAGACATAGTGTTATTTATAACATTTCACTCAATCCTGTGGCTCATTCAGATGCTCATGGGAATACAATATAATAGAATTACAACAAGATGGAAGATGGAGACATATATCATCCAATTTGCACAAAACACTTAAAAAAAAAAAAAAAAAAGCAAAAAAATATTAAAGGAATTGACTTGTCTTGAGTGACCATAACTTTAAATAAAAGAGTAAAAAACATACAAAGCAAGACCATATATAGCCATGCTCATATAATTCACCATGCACTATTACTAGTATACACTCTACTGGAGAGCAACCACCACATACTTGAGCAGTTCCAATGAGATCTAGACCTTGTAAAAGTATCGGCCAACACTGACTCTGAATGCAACCAAAGCCAGAACAATAACCAAAAAAATTAACAACATATATATTTTTTAAATTAACACACAAATGGTTACACAAACCAGTCCAGTCACATAGGTTGAATACCTGAATTGGTGTTGGCTTTTCAAACTTATTCTTTCTTATTTCATCGAGAATCTCAGCTGTGTAAAAATATATAAAAAGTGCGTGTGTGTTGTGTGTGTGTGTGCATGAAACTATATAAGGTATAGAAAACAAAGATACAAAAAGAACAACCCAAAAGAAACACTATTTTGTCATATTCATCAGGGTTTCATTGAAGGGGGGGGGGGGGGCGGGCAGAGAGTCAGGGTGGCTGGCTGCCCCCTCCCTTTGGAACCTTTTTGCTCCCCCCCCCCCTTCCCTTGGAAATCATATGATTAAAATTACATAACTTATAATTGTCAAGTGTTGTTCCCTTCTATAAAGAGATCACATTGACAGCATTTCTACACACCAGCAGTTTACCTTCTACAGACCGTTGTGTCAACTTTTAGTTCCACATTATAGTACTTGAGGCAGAAGCCACTTCAGGAGTCCACACATTAGCATCAGGTGCCGCCCACCCCCCATATTAAAGAGCATTAAAAGGAATATAGTGTTATGTATATACAAAGTAATAGGCAATTTGCCCCCCCCCACCCTCACGTCACAACCCGAATAAAACAAGAGTATTTTTGAACTGACAACCCAGAATGTCTCACAATCAATCTATACACCTCCTCCAGGTCAGCACCAAACTAGGAGTTCCCCTCCCATCAACTCAAACCAAATACGAAACACGGCACACACACACACATACACACACACCCAAACATACCCCGTCCCCTAAATTGTGGGTGTAAAACTTGCTCACTTATCTAATTATCTTGAGCCCCTTAGAATCTAGATTTCTAATGTTGGCCCCCCTTGGACAATATTCTAAATGAAACCCTGCACACTTAAAAAGTGGTTATGACTTCCAGCAATCTTTTTCACACGCAAATGGGAGGGCCAAAAAATGTAATAAAAACTCCACTTGGAAATACAAAATGGAATTTGAGCTTTCCTGCCACACATCAGCAGTGTTAATAACATCAAGGTCCACTAACTTACTGATGAAGGTCACACACTGCCAGGAAGTTCAATGTTTTGGCCCTCTACCAACATCCTTACATACGTAGATCCAATGAAAATTGTTTTTAATTATTTTCTAAAAATTAAATTGAAAGGATGAACCAGTCATTAGTCGAAGGATTTCAGAGTCACCATTGCATGAAAAGCAGTTCCAAACAACAATCATCCAACAATTTTTTCCCTATTAAATTGTTTTTAATTAAAAACACCATGTATAATTAAGCGATATCTTGAATATTTACATGAGAGTCTAAATTGTAGAAATATAAAACCAAAATAGTTTAGATTAGAGAAGACATTGTGCTGAGTTGTTGGGGGGAAGGGGGGAAATTATTAATCGTCCTACTGGCAATGCTGTGGTAAGTACATCGTCCTTACTGTACTGAAATAACACGACAGAGCTATTTAGCATTACAGTTGTCTGCATATTAACACCACAAAATGTTCAGCAACACAAAATTACGTTTACCAGAAAACTTACGATATCTTTGGAAAGCTTGTTCAAACGTTACAACTGGATTCGGGATTCGTCTCTCCTCCTTGGACAGGTCAACCACAGCTATAGCATTGTTGTCTTGCCTACACAGCAGCAGCAACAACAACAATAAAAACAACGACAACAACAAAGACACCAAAAATACAACGACGACAATGACAACAACAATAATAATAACAACCAACAACAACAACACCAGCACCACCAACAATGACAAGAAAGAGAGACAACATATGCATATGTCAATTTTCATATACAAGTAAATTATCTTCTGTCTTCATACCTGAACTGGCCTGCTTCCTCAAACGTCATCCTCCGCAATGCTTCATCTTGGTAGTAGAAGTCCTTCTTAATCTTTGGAAGACCTGAAGTGCATAATCAAAGAAAAAGTTATTTAAAAGAACACTCGCACAAACTTATGCATGTATAATAAATTTTAGAACTGATGGGCAACACCAAATTAATAACACTGTCAAATATATATGTAAATCTGGCAGGATGATAATGAAACACGATAATGTTGCAATGTTGAGGGCATGGTGGTTGTCCTCCAGCATTGGTTGTGTTTGCACATAGAGTACAGAGGGGAATGATAGGAGGATGGAGATGTACACTACATCTACATCTATGCAAAATATTGAGTCAAATCTTACCTCCCCACTTCTTGGCCTCATAAGCAGCTCTGCCTGCATGGAGGGCGGCCCAGTCAATACGACCAGTTGGTCTGTATAGGACAACAATAGGAATCAAAAGATATGTTAATGTTACTGTAAACTTAATGAATCAAATAAACAGTTTCAAAGTGAAAAGAAATCTAAATCAGCAAAGGTGATAATAATTCCCTGATAATAACATCCTAATATTAATTTTTTTAATTAATTTATTTATTTTTATTTAATTATTATTCATTAACTTTTAATATTGTTCACATTTCTTGTAGGCATCCCTGAATGAAGCATCCTTGAGTAACCCCCCCACCCCAATCATAACAGCTTGTATTAGCATATTAGCTGTTAGGAAGACACATGTAAGAAGCGAAATGAACATCAGAAAGATGTAGATAAATTACAAGCATGTACAGATCAGAGTCAGTAAGAAAGGGTACTCGTGCACTGAAGGTAATGCACACCACCGATGTCACCACACAGCTTCAACTCTGTCACCACACAGCTTCAACTCTGTCACCACACAGCTTCAACTCTGATTTAAGAAACTAAAGCATTGCTTATTGCTAATCTGGGCAGGGCCAGCCTCACTTAAATTTGGGGTGGAGTCTGGGGAATTAGTAAATAAAAACTGTAACAACGTCTACAATTACAGAAAAGGTGCATGGGTTTACTGTTGCTATCATCTCTGTTTCGTCTCCACAAGTTTCCATTCCTGCGAAACTGCTTCCGTATTGCTTTCATATGGCCAGTTAGCTGTTTAAGTTTCCTTGCTTCAAAGATTTGGCAGCAGTATGGCTAGGGCATGCTCATTTCTCCAAACTCTCTACCAGAATTGAGAGAGAGGCTGGCCATGCCCAGATTAGCTGGCAACAGATTGGTTAAAACTTGGTTACTGGCATTCATACTTTTTCCACCATCACTGATCTTTGTTAGCCAAACAAACTCATACATACACCCAAAGGAGGGGAAAAACTTACATATTCACATGAGACCAAATGCCATTAATTGATCAAGCAATTCATTAAATGATTGATCAATTAATGTGATTAGCACAATATAAAAAATATTTTAATGCTGAATGTCAATTGACACAGAGAAGAGGGAGTTTGAAACTAAAGCTGTATACTTCTTCAAACAAATTCAAATCAAGTACCTAGTTATTGCAGTTGCTATTGGCACATACCTGACACATTCTCTGTCCAGTGTGGATGAGAGGATGGAAGTAATATCATAGAATGCAAAAGTGATGGACCTGGGAAGTCCACTCAATATTTATAGTTGATAAACACCCACCCAGCTCAAGTCATTTGATAGCCATTTATCACCACCTGAGATAACCCTGTTACTCCCTATTTCAATTCATATTTGTTAGAAGAAAGTTGAAGTGCAAGTTACTGACTAGTTATCATCCTGTATAAAACTGAGTTTGAATGTTCATCCATCAGTAATGCTAAATTTGTTTTGATATTAAAAGGGTAGTCAGTTCCTGTGGTCAAAGATAGATCAAATTTGATATAGGGATTAAGCCTATCGGTTTGTTTGTACTAAAGCTGTCTTTTTTTAGGGAGGGATGACATTGGAAGAAACATAATTGTGTGGGTGTCCCTTTACCAATTATTCAAGTAGAAAAAGATCATTCGACTTTAAATTAAAGCACTTGCTGACATATCATTGACTAGCTCTTAAAAATAGTCTATACCTCAAATTAAAGCATACCTTGAACCCATGTCTTCAAGCTTCCAAAACCACGCACAAATTAAATGAAGAGTGAGACGGGTCCTTTCACTTCCTGCTGTCCGTTTAAAGGGTAAAGGGTCAGGGTCCTTTTAAAGGGTAAAGGGTCTGGCAACCTCTTTACATTCGTTTAAAGGGTAAAGGGTCTGGCAACCTCTTTACATTCGCTAACACTTATTTAACATTTTTGTGGCTTTATTGTAGATTTACACTATTAGGAGTTAGCTACTAACAATTCTCCCTGCCTCTTCTGCTCTTTTGTGCTATAACAATGCAGAGGAATTGGGCAGAATAAAGTTATGCTAAACAACGAAAAGAACCTGTATCTCTATTAGGTTGAGCTGGTTCAGCACTTAGTCTGAGTGGATGCAAGAAATCCTTAAGTACTTTGTGTTCAAGTGGAGAGAGGTCCAAACCATATTGTATTTGAAAAGGCCATTAGTGCAAATTTAACCATTTTTTCAGTGAAGAATAAACTGGCCACAGACACTGAACCTTCAATTATTTTTTTTTTTTGGAGGACATAATCCCCTTTTGATGGTCTTAACATTAATAATATGGTCCAGTATCTTCAAGGGTTTGCCAGTGTATTAGCCACATAGGTAGGTACATACATACAATATGGTGAGTTTAGGGAAGTGAGGTCATAAAACTTTTAAACATTGTTGCATGCTAAACCATCAACTTCCACACTTCAGCAAATATATTGAACTGAGTTTTTTTTAAAGTTGCTGGCAATTTTAATTACTTCTATTAATTTGAAAATAATATCATATATATGAAAATAGGAAGAAGGAATGCAGGTGGATTTTTTCAACCACAGCTTTAGGATGGCAGCTGGGATTGTCAGTTCCTAAATATATTGGTCCTTGTCTCTTCAACCCCCCCCCCCCCAAACACACACACACACACACACACTCACACTAACATACAGATAGAGTTACCACAGTGGCCTGACAGCTGGGCTGACTGATTCTGAAAATTATTTCCAAAACATTGAGAGATACAAAAAAAAAAATTATATTACTTGTCAGTTCCTGAGGTCAAGGTCTATCAATTTTTTTGTAAGGATAGGTCTGGAATAAATTAGCACCATCCACATTATCTACTGTTTTTGGTGTCCTGTCCAATAAAATCCAGCCATCAGATTTTAACAATGGCAAATTTCTCCCCTTGCCAAGTTCGTCATGTAATCTATGTTTCAGATCCTTAGGTCCAGGGTTTGGCAGTACATTTGCCACAAGTGTTAAGCACATACATCCCAATTTTGTAATTATTTTGAAGTGAGTTCACCAAATACGAAGTCACAAGCTATGGTAGAGTGAGTTGAGACAACCAGCTAGTTAATACACAATTGTGAAAGGCTCAGTGGACACTAACAGTGCTACCAGTATCAACTTTTTATTGAACATTACTAAATGGATATATATTTGCATTTTAATTTAACAACCCCTGGACAATATATATTTAATATAACAACACTAAGCCAAACTTTATTAGGGCTTAGCACACATCTGAATATCTGTCTGAAACCAAAACCAATAGAATGTTATTATGATTTAAAAAAAAAAATTTTAAATGAAAATAGCCTTATTTTTTTTTAAATTTTGATTGTAAAGGCAAAATATATTTTGTAATTCAGATTAATACCAATAGAGAATGAATGAACAAACTATATTATATGTGCAATAATTCATTGTCAAACACACCAAGTCATAGAGTAGTATTTCTCTGGAATGAACAATTCCACTCCAGGAGGAGAGTGAAATAGGTCATGCCCAATTGTCCTCAAAATTTTACAAAATCCATGAACAATAATTACCATATAGAGCTGATTACATAATAGCATTTGATTCTTGGTGCACAACACAACACCCACACTTTACCTATCACAAGGGAGACCATCAACAGGGAACACACACTAATGAAGATATTTCCCACCACAATTGCTAGTTATTTATGGTTGTCATTCAAACTCTCTAGCCTTTAGGCTGACAGCCAAATAGTTCATACAAATGCAACCATAGGCTTCACATGGCAAAACAAGGCTAACCTTAGAATTTTTTTCTTCTTCCTCATGGATTTCAACTCCAGAACCTGATGACTACAGCTCAGACATGTTTCTTGAAGAGGGAAACAGCTTTGGAATTAACCTAAAGGGCAGTGAAAAGTCAATGTCAATTTCATAAAAGAGACATGTATTGGGAAACATGCAATATCCATTGTACCATAGTCCATAACAATTGAGGGAGATTTCACCATCACAATAGTAGTCTTCCTCCTCCATCGCATGAGCTGAATCATGAACCAAATCATTAAGTGAATCATGAACCAAATCATGAACTGAATCATGAACCAAATCATAGAGCATGAAGATGTTGGCAGCTATCATTTCTTAGCTCACTGTTGCTGCAATAGGAAGTGGATGATGATTCTATGACTGTTATGGATGAAGCCAACAAACTGGAATCAGAGATCTCAGATCTGATACTGCATCACCAAAGTTGGAACACGATTGTATTTCTTCTTCTTAACATTGAGTTGGTGGCACTAGAAGCAATTGTTTAATTTCTCTTGACCCATTCATAGCTAATTCCTAACAGACTTGCTGCTGGATTTCTTTCCAGTAGCATTCAGACTTGCCATTGTCCTGCATAGTGTATAAAGGAAGAGGAAAAATGATTGAAGGAAAAAAAATAGAAGGAAAAAGGTAGCAGGAAAAAAAGAGAAAATGTGGACCAAAAAAAAATAGATGGAATGCAGAGAAGAAGAAAGATTAGATAAAACAGGGGAAAAAAGAATGAAAAATCTACCCAAAAAATTCTCAATTATGATGAAATGTTATGAAGATTTCAGCAATGATGGTAGAAGAAACGTCATTGAAACAACAACATTGCCAAGAAAAGACTATTTAAACTCCATAATTGTAAAGGTTTGTTAGCTTAAAAAAGATAGAAAGAAAAAATATATATATGAGGAAGAGAAAGGAAGAGTAGAAATCTCTAGACAAAAAAATGCCCAATAAAGATTTAAAAATTTTTTTTATTTAAAAGAGGATAAAGAAAAAAAAAACAACAAACAACTAAGCATGAGACATTCTCAAAAAATAAATTTTTTTCTTTGCATAGACCAATTCTTAATGTGAAATATAATTGTAGAAAGTTGAATTAATTTTAAGAGCAGGCATAAATTTGTTAGGAGTTGAGAAATTTCAAATATAGCGGCTCACCCTTTGAGGTTAAGTAAGAAGATGGAGCAGCCGGTTAGGGTGGGGGCTAGGGCTATTTGATATTTTTTCAACTTCTCACAAATTTAATAAACTTTTCATTATTCTTGTATTCATACTATGCTCCATAACTTAATTGTCATTCAACCCCTAACCTTAATTAGATTGTTAAATGAAGGTTAAATTCATATATTTTCAATAATTGATCCAAAATTTAGCTAATTAGGAAAGGAATATTCAGTAACCATTTAAAGTGTTTTAAGTAGACAAATTACCGCAAAGACACTTATAGCTTCACTTTTATAAACCATATTCATTATTGTAACTTAGTGGTGGAAACTGTAAAAACATTTTTATATAATCTTAGCACTTAAAATGGCTTGTCATACCCACCATAATTCAACAATTGATTATACAAATTGCTTCATATTTGAAAGATAGCTTCTACAAATGTTATTTATTTAAATAAGCAACAAAACAGAAACTACTTTAAGGTTAAAATTAATGAGTGTGCTAGTATTGTGTAGCCTTGGAGTCATGTACCAAAGTTTAGGAACAAGACGATTTAACCAATATTAAAGCTGAACAATAATATGGCTGTGTAGTATCAGATAATTATAATTTTTTTTAATTTTATTGCCATCCATGCTTTATCAAGAAGAATTTTACACACATGTAATGGGATGGGGGGGGGGTGGGGGGGGGGTGGAAGTTGTTGGGTTGGTGGCAAGGGATAAAAAGCTGCACCTGCTACTACACTGGTGACTGGCTGTGTATTAATTAGTAGGTGGAAAATGTATTATCCAAAAATTTAAAAAAAAGAAGAGGTAAAAATAATTTTTTTTTATGAAATATGACTTTAGCCACCAATCCCTAGGCTGTTGACCAAGAAGAATATTAGTTAAGGCATAGAAGTTATTTATTTTTTGAGAAAATGCAGTGTCACGTTGTAGGAGTAAATGAATATAACAGGGTCCATGTATAAGTGGGGGTTGAGAAAAATTCAGAACCCACATGTTGGGTGAGGGGATGTGAAATTTCAGAGCCCTGTTGTAAGGTTAGAAGAAGTTTCCATTACCCACGTTTAGGGGGGGGGGGTGGGTGGGGTAAAGATACCAGGGCCCCTTTTTGTGGGTTGGAGGGATATTCCAGAGTCCATTTTTGGAGAGAGTTGGAGATCCCTTGGCCCATGTGCAGAAAAGAGGAGACACCAGGTCTAATGTGGAAGGAGGGTGGGGGAAGATTCCAAGGTCCATGAATTGGTGTTGTTCTAGGGTGAAAGATTGCCAAAGCCATATCTAAGGGGTGTGGAAGATTCAAGCAACCATTCTTGGGAAGATGTTGTGTGAGGTTGTGAGAGATACATGGATTCAAGGTTGGGGAAGTTGTGAGTGAATCCAGGGCCCATATTTTGGAGGGGGTGGGTAGAGATGAGGGGAGGTACCAATTACCTAGTTTACAAGGCCAATGTGTAGGGAGAGGAATACCTGGACCAAAATGTGTAATTAGGGTGGGGGATGTGGGGGGGATAATACTGTGCGCATGTGTATTAGAGTCATATTACATTGTCCATGTGTAGTGGGGGTTAGGGGATAGGGAGTTATAAGGTCACATTTTAGGGGTCGGGAAATATTACAGGGTCCATGTGTAGAGGTGGGGTAGGGGATAGGGAGTTATAAGGTCACATTTTAGGAGTTGGGGAATATTACAGGGTCCATATATAGGTGAAGATTTGGGAAATTCCAGGGCCTATGAGTTGGGAGGAGATGTGAAATTCAAGGGCCAAGTTGTAAGGTTAGAGGATGATTCCAGGGTCCACGATTAGGTTGAGGGGATTCCATGGCCCATTTGTTGTGGTTGGGATGGATATTCCAGAGCCCATTTGTTATAAAGGGTGGGAGATTCCATGGCCCATGTGTAGGAAGGAGAAATACCAGAGTCCATGTCTAGGGGAGTGGTGGAGATATTCCTGGGCCCATGTGTTGGTGTGGGTGGGTGGAATATTCCAATGCCTAGTGTAAGGGTGAATAGTTCAATGTCCCACTTGTTGGGATGGGGTTAATTCTCATGGAACCATGTGTTGTGGGAGGTAGAGGGGCACTGAAAGTTGTTAGGTCCTATATCTAAAGGGGGAATAGATAATCCAGGGCCAATGGGTAAGGAGTTGGGAGATTGAAGAAAGCTTTGGATTTCTTAATTTTTTTTTTTTTTTTTTTTTTTTTTTTTTCAAATTGGCCTGTTACAATATATTTGTTCTTCCAAATTTGGGAATGCAACTCTTAAAGTATTTGGGATATTATAAATATGATTAGGATGTTTTATTGTTAAATATTGTGAATTTAATAATTGTTTGATAAATATTTGAATCATACGTAATGTGATGAAAGTTTTTATCAGCATAATAATTTGAGTTGGAAATAAATGATAAGAGTTTGTTGTAAACTAGATGTTGTTGTCCTCGAATCTCCTTCCACCACATCCTCCTCCCCAACCTCTACCACCAACACCTCCACCACGCCCTCGTCCACCTCGCCCTCTCCCAGTTTGTCGTCCAGACTGTTCATCCTTCTTGGCCTTCCAGGCCTCAAACCTCTCCGCCATTGCTACAAGTTCTTGAGGGACATCCTAGAATAAATAAATATTAAAAGCAGGAACACAAATAACATGAATGAGAATATTGACAAGTGTTTTAGTAATAATGTCTTGAGAATGCCATACACAATTGCCCCACAGCATTATTACAAGTGAGGTAGGTGCTGCTGCACAACATCTGCTTCCTCCATCAGCAGCATTGTGGCCAGTAAAGCAATGACAATCTCTCCTTCTAGTTGTAATCGTTTATAACTTATTGACTACAGCAATCTTGATAATAAATTTTGTTTTCAATGGAGTAACACAATACTCTCTTTTGGAAAGGAATGAAGGAAGGATAAAGCCGCAATAGGTTATATAGTTTAATTAAACTAAAATGTTGTCTTGGAAAGAGAATTACAAACACAAAACACTTCACCCCAAAAAGGTGATTCTTTTTGGGTGTGTGTGGTAATTTCAAAGAACAGAGTGAGATCATTCATTAAATCGTTAGCAAGAGGGAGTATGGGTTCAGAATTTATTTGAGTCCTGCTAGTACAAACTGTAACTGGTAACAAAAGAGTGGTTACAATTCCCTATTTTAAATAGCAAGTGCTGTTTAGAATAATGTGAAAAGATTTGCAAGTATTGTGAACTGGTCAATTTAGCTCATGAGTGCATCTTGCAACACTACAATGAGTTGTCAAGGAATGGTCTCTCACCTGACCAGAATCCTGCAAAATGTTACACAATGCACGGGCTCTACGCCAGTCTTCTCGGGTCATGAAGGTCAAGGACTTACCGGTCTGCCTACAAAAATAAATAAATGAGATCTAATTAAGGGCAAAAAAGAGAAAAAGTATCTTCTGCAATTGTACAAAGATAATTTTGAAAAATTAAAATGACAATTATGAAACATACATAGTGTTACTTCTTTTGTAACTTATTTGAGCGATAATTAAAGTTAATAATTCATTAAAGAGAACATTTATTATATAACCCCACCCACCCACCCACCACTCCCTGTTTTAGGAATGAACTTCTCAGGTTCAGAAACTTCTGCAGTGATTGTATTTACAACCTCATAATCATCTCAGCACGGGATGGGGATGGGGGGGGGCTCACATGCTCGTGCACACACTGCACTGGTGCTGATAGCCCACGATGGAACACACGCACAAATACAAGGAAAAAAATCTTGAGTGACATTTATTTTAGCCAGTGAATCCACAGTTACAATCATTCAACATACCCAGCTCTGCCTGTTCGTCCAATTCTGTGAACATAATCTTCAATATTTTGAGGAAAATCATAATTCACCACATGGCTGCATTAAAATAGGGGGGGGGGGGGGAAATAAACAAAATAAAATATAAAAGGAAAACAGAAGTCAATAACTATGTGTTTTGAATTAGCCATGAATACTGAAGCACCTGGCAGACACAAGTGCAGCCGCTCATTCAAATTGATTCCTTGTGGTCAAAAACAATTTAGGTACAGTCCGGAATTTTTTGTCAGAAACTGAACTCTTTACTGATATCACTTTCCTTCTGAAGATATTCATGTCCTAGCCCTAACCCTAGTCCTCCAACACTTGTCACAGGCTTTGACACCAGCTCTGGTGCCTGGCTCTGGTGCCAGCAACAGTATTGACATCATCTGTAAGAAAGATACATACCTGACGTTCTTTATATCCAGTCCTCTGGAGACAATATCAGTGGCTATCAACACAGAGACACGCCCTACAAGAGGAGGCACATGTACACAGCAGTGGTCATGTATATATACATGAGAGGGCAGTGAGCAATGCAATTAGGATGGGGGATATGTCCACACTTCTCATCAACCACTCACATGCTCAAACAACTCAAATAGAGAACAAAAAGTTCAATTTTCTGTTCAGTATGGTTGGGTCTATATTGGTGGGGAGGAGGGGGGGTTTGCATTGTTGTCATCAGTCTAATAAGAACAGAGTATTTATTTCTTCACCAGTAGTAGCAATCCAAAGAACTGAGTCAATCACTAACAAGTTATGGAAACTCGATCTGTAGTCTAAACAACACAGAGCTAACCACACCAGCTGTTCCTTCAGCATTACAGGCCACACCAGATAATAAGTGCAGTAGGAGGAAGGGATGGAGGTAGTTAATGGGGCAGGATTAGGTACATGATTGCTAGCTATTCTCAACCTTTACCTACAATATTTTTGATATTTTTCTGAGTAGCTCCTGGCACTCTATGGTTACATTTTGGCATCATTTCACAGACATGAAGGTCACTTACAGGATATGATCAACTCAAAACAAATGTATTTTTTTCACATCCCTAACACCCCTCCCCCATCCACCTTTCCCCTCCTCCCAAATTTATAAATAAAATGATAAACAACACAAGAAGAGAGAAAAAAAAGGGGAAAAAAAAAAGGAGGAAAAAACACTTGAGCTGGCATGCCATTGTGCAGGCTACAAATTTCGGGACCCAATAGAAAGTGTGTGCTTCATTCAGTTTGTGCAAACTTCCCCATTGAACCAACTCACTAATGGAGAAAACTCAAAGCTTTTAAAACTATCAATTTTAGAATGTACATCAATACTGCACCTGTTTTGAAGTCGTCTAGGGCTTGTTCACGGTCACACTGCTCTCTATAGAGAATAAAGAACATTAGAATACAGCAATCAGATTTACATTTTGATACAATTTTTTCTATTAGAAAAGGGGAGTAAAACAAACAAACAAGCCAACAAATAAACAAAAAAAAAAAACAAACTAACAAACCAACAAACCAATCAACCAACCAACCAACCAACAAACCAACCAACCAACCAGCCAACCAACCAACTAACCAACCAACCAACAAACAAACAAAAAAACAAAAGCAAGGGATATTAAAGAACATTTATTGTTGCATCACTAAAGTTAGCCAGCATGAACCTATGATTCGCCTACTCTAAATTTCACTGCTGCCTTAAGAGAGTACTCCTTCTGTGGAGACATGATCAGTCATGTCAACATGATGTTCCTCTTGTCAAGTGACCCTCCTCCCCTCAACCCCCCTATTATACACATCCAAGGTAGAGCTGCTAAACCTACTAAGAGGCTAGAATAACTCCTTGGGATTCTTCAGGTATGGTGGTGTGATGTGAATTATTATAAAAATGTAATGGTCACACTCAAGATCATTACACCTGGGTATTTACAGCTCTTCTGGGTGTTTACAGCTCTCCTGGGTGTTTACAGCTTTCCACTTCCCACATTGCTCATGATATAGTTACTTGTGGTATTGCACAGATTACTATACTCGGTGTGTGTGTATGTGTGTGTGTGTGTTGTTTGTGTGTGTGTGTTTGTGTGTCTGGGTCTGTGTGTGTGTGTGTGCTTGTAAACTCCTCCTACATGAAAAGGCCAAGGCCACCAAAAATTTTGTGGGGATCTTGTGGTCCAGGGGTTCATCTGCATTTCTTTTTTTTTCTTCTTTTTTTTTTTTTTTTTTTTTTTTTTTTTTTTTCCAAATAGGCCATCCTTGGCCTATTAGGGCTGGTTTCTTTGGAATTTTCAGGGGGAAGGGGGGGGGGGGGACATGAGTAACGAGTGACTACTACCAACCACATTCACACTCTAACTGAAGTTAGAAGCACTGTGCCCAATGCCCACAACTTCAAATCTATTTAAAAAAATTCATTTGGCCAGGTCTCACTGTTAATGCATTCGGAAACTCTACAAGATTATGTCCTTCCATCCGACAATCGTGTGACTACAACCCACAGAAGGTGGGCCCAGCTAGCAGTCTTAGCCAGAGGTTGCAAATGTAGGCTAGTACAGCTTAATGCTACAACATCAAGCAATCATCTAGACAAGCAAATAGTTGAAGAGGCCAAGCCATTAATAACTTACAACTCAATCAAAATATCAAATACAATTATAAATACTTTGTATCTCAGCACACACTATTTTTCCTACAGACAGTGTCTGTGGCTAACACCAACCAATTGAGTGATGACATACAATGAAAGGTGATAAGAGTGCATGTGGTTCACCTGTCTCCGTGAATGGACTGGACTTCCAAGCCAAGAATGGCAAAGTCACTGGCCACATCATCCACCCTACAGGTCACTTGGTCTTCACATGATGACACTATCAAACTCACCACACCATTTAACATACGTTGCCTTTCTTTCGGTAAAGATTAAGACCTTCTCATCTTTCTTCATATTCCTGACAAACTGCACAGTCTGAATAGAAAGAGGGAAAGAGAAAGGGGGAAAAAAACACACCAGTAAACCATGTTACGAGGGTCACAAGCTTTTAGCCTAATATTCCTGGAAGAGTGCCAACTTGAAACCATAACAGACCTTAAGTTACATATTGTATTTTGGTAGATAAACTATTGCTATCTGAATTATTCCACTTACAATATAATAGCTACAATCACAGTGAACTAGTGAGGACCAAATCACCATTAGAAATAGTTTGTTGTTATACCAATGATTCACGAAAGAGATCACTGGCCTTAAGTCAACTGGGAAGTGCAATAGTGTTTTTTATACATGCAGAAAAGTTATAGTACTCAGAATATTAAGCAGAATAATGGAGCAACGCTTTTAAGTTTGTCTGGACAAATCTCATAAGAAATAAATACATTTAAATAAAGGATGTTGTAGATAAACACATTTGCACCAAAGTAGCATGTGTTGTAGTCATTAAAACAAACAAACAAACAAACAAACAAACAAACAATCAAACAAACCAACAAACAAACAACTTTCAAAGCACATTGACATACCATGTCCTTCTTGTCATCAAAGTCCAAAAATTTCACACTCTGTTCCACCAGATTGCAAGCCTGTATTAGCAATGTCTTGTCAACATAATCGCCATGGTAATCGCACACAGGGATACACACAGTATAGCTTTATGGGGATAGTTTGTTTGTACTGGTAACAAATATCATAGCCTGAGGGGGAGGGAGTCAACACAGAAGAAAATAAATCTCAACAGCATTGATTACTACACACAGACTACATACTGTCAAACCAAACTGAGGTATAATATACAGACAGTTATTACATAGAAATTAGTTTTATCCCTCCAAATAAATTTTAGTATTTTGAGCATCACATCAGATACAGGACAACACACTTGGCAGTTGCCTTAGTTTGCCACACAGGATATACACAATAGCAAATGAGATGGTCATTGCAAACACACATACCCTGAGGTCCAGTGATCCCATGTACACTTGGAAGGAGTCTTTCAGATAGGCTTGAGACAGTCTCCGAACTTCTGAAGGCCAAGTAGCACTGCAAGCAGCAGAAGCAACAGTAGTAGTAATAGTGATAGTAGTAGTAGTAGTAGTAGTAGTAATGTTAGTAAGCAGCATTAATTTTATAAACATTGATAAGTGTACTGTAGTATAAAAATGAAATGTTCCAGTTCACTACATATTTGCAGACCAGAAAGCACACACCCAGTGTGTGTGTGTATGTGTGTGTGTTTGTGTGTGTGTGTGTGTCTGTGTGTGTGTGTGTGTGTGTGTGTATGTGTGTGTGGGTGTGCATTTGTGTTCATCCATTGTTGGAGTCTTGGGCTGTGGAGATGTTCATTCAACTACATACCACTGATTTGGGGGATGCAAGGGCAGCTGGAAGGAAATCCACATGGACTAAGCAGCTCTGCTAAACATGGAGTTTTCATTTCTTTTGTATTTGATCAAGTGTTCCCCCCACCCTCCCCCCCCCCCCCCCCCCCCCCCCCCCCAAAAAAAATTTTCCTGGTCATTTTTCACGTTTATTGAAGTTTACTTTCAGTGCTGGATAATGTATTCCTTAAGGCATTATATATATTGTAATAAGATATTCTATAATATATAAACACAATATCTCACAGCTATGGGCTGGTGGTGAGGAAGAAGTGAAATGCCAGTGAAGAGACACTAAAGCTGCTAAAGAATACACGCATGCACACCTCATTCTTTGTGCAAAAGCTCATCTAAAGCACATATCCACTAACAGACAAGCTGAGTTTCATAGTGGACATGTAACACAGACCACACATAACTCATACACAACTAACAGATCGTAAGCTGCTCAAGCAATTAGCATACAAATTGCAAAAGCATTGACTATACAAAATGAACAATAATAACAACTGTGTACCTTGTCATCACTGTCGTCTGGCGACCTGGCCTAATATCAATCAATAGCTTCTTTATATGTGGCTCAAACCCCATGTCAAGCATTCGGTCTGCATCATCAAGCACCTAACAACAACAAAAATTATCACAGTAACCAAGGCAATAAATCACATGCACTGTAACATTTGGTTTTAAAATACCATACAAACATCCAACTACTAAAACACAATAGTAGTAGCAGTAGTAATACTAGTACTAGTAGTGTATCTTAGCATAAACTAACCAAATAAGTGACACTTCGCAGGTCAATGAAGTTGTTCATCTGGAGATCGTTTAAACGATCTGGGGTAGCTGGGGGGGGGGGGGGGGGGAGGATAAGTTCAGACCTTAATTGCCAACAATTAGACAAAATATGTTCATTTCATATCCATGTATTTACCAATTATGATGTCAACTCCTTTCTGCAAGCTGTTTATCTGGGCTGTGCGGTCACCACCACCATGAACACAGATACTGCAGAGCAAACAATAGATGGAACATTAGGTCAAGGATGCATTATACACAATCTTCTATCCTCCACCCAAACCACACCAATATCACATCTCCACCCTCAATTAGCAATCATATTAACATACACACAATCACACAAGTTTATCTCGAAATAACAATCACAAAAGATATTTCTTTGCAGCGTATCCTTGTGCTATCCTGCATGCATGGTGTGGTACCATCAGCACCGATGAGCCCCAACTTTGAAGAATATGTGGGAACATGAAGAGTTTACTGGCGACATGCAAACATATTTTACCACTTCATATTCTTGTAGGAGTATTTGTTGCTCTCCTCCATAATCTGTAGCGCTAGTTCTCGTGTGGGAGACAGCACCAGCACAGAGGGGCCACACCGCTCACTTCTGGGACTGGACAATAGAAGAATAGGACAAGGAGGACTATCATAATCTCTACACAATATATAATACAACACCAATAAAATGTGGCGAGGCATATATCTCCATGTGGTCTCATGCAACAATCCTTGGTCCCTGTTCTCTCAGTGTTTCCCCAACTATACGACATGTTGCTGTTCTAGTCTACCACATGTGCTAAAAATCAAGCTTCACTCTTAATAAGACAGACAAAGGTATGCAGAGCTCACCACAGCAACACTACACACTCATGATTAAAATACACACACTGCTAGCTCCAAGGATTCCTAAGTGAAAACCAGTTCATAGAATGGTGCAAACTTTATGCCAACCATGCAACGTAGAAGGTGGTAACATGTGTGCACATAATAGACGGCCATGGAAACCTACTCTGGTATGCATTGCTGTGTGTATGCAATGACTGTGTGCATAATTGTGAACTTGACTTACACATCTTGTCCATCAAGATGGACGAATGATGGAAGGAGAAAGGCTAAGGTTTTGCCAGTACCAGTCTGTGGTGTGATCAATACAAATCACGATCAATCAAGTTAAACACACACCACCCATGCACACACACACACGCATGCATGCACACACACACACGCATGCATGCATGCACACACACACTATCAAAAGGGCATGCTAACCAACTCTGAAACATAAAATGTGCAAGGCCATAAGACTAATATACCCAAGCAATAAATAATATCATAATGACTCAAGTTAAACTCATGCACAGAAGTGCACGCATGCACGCACACAACAGACAGAAACAGACATACATACATATGCAGACATACATACTATCAGAAGGTCATTGGAAATCAACTCTGAAACAGAAATATGAAACAGTCGTAGCACTAATGTGCCCAAGGAAACCCTGGCACTGCTTAAACTTAGTGAGCGTCCATGTTAATTTTTGGTACAACCTTTACGAGACATAGTGTTATTTATAACATTTCACTCAATCCTGTGGCTCATTCAGATGCTCATGGGAATACAATATAATAGAATTACAACAAGATGGAAGATGGAGACATATATCATCCAATTTGCACAAAACACTTAAAAAAAAAAAAAAAAAAAGCAAAAAAATATTAAAGGAATTGACTTGTCTTGAGTGACCATAACTTTAAATAAAAGAGTAAAAAACATACAAAGCAAGACCATATATAGCCATGCTCATATAATTCACCATGCACTATTACTAGTATACACTCTACTGGAGAGCAACCACCACATACTTGAGCAGTTCCAATGAGATCTAGACCTTGTAAAAGTATCGGCCAACACTGACTCTGAATGCAACCAAAGCCAGAACAATAACCAAAAAAATTAACAACATATATATTTTTTAAATTAACACACAAATGGTTACACAAACCAGTCCAGTCACATAGGTTGAATACCTGAATTGGTGTTGGCTTTTCAAACTTATTCTTTCTTATTTCATCGAGAATCTCAGCTGTGTAAAAATATATAAAAAGTGCGTGTGTGTTGTGTGTGTGTGTGCATGAAACTATATAAGGTATAGAAAACAAAGATACAAAAAGAACAACCCAAAAGAAACACTATTTTGTCATATTCATCAGGGTTTCATTGAAGGGGGGGGGGGGGCGGGCAGAGAGGCAGGGTGGCTGGCTGCCCCCTCCCTTTGGAACCTTTTTGCTCCCCCCCCCCCTTCCCTTGGAAATCATATGATTAAAATTACATAACTTATAATTGTCAAGTGTTGTTCCCTTCTATAAAGAGATCACATTGACAGCATTTCTACACACCAGCAGTTTACCTTCTACAGACCGTTGTGTCAACTTTTAGTTCCACATTATAGTACTTGAGGCAGAAGCCACTTCAGGAGTCCACACATTAGCATCAGGTGCCGCCCACCCCCCATATTAAAGAGCATTAAAAGGAATATAGTGTTATGTATATACAAAGTAATAGGCAATTTGCCCCCCCCCACCCTCACGTCACAACCCGAATAAAACAAGAGTATTTTTGAACTGACAACCCAGAATGTCTCACAATCAATCTATACACCTCCTCCAGGTCAGCACCAAACTAGGAGTTCCCCTCCCATCAACTCAAACCAAATACGAAACACGGCACACACACACACACCCAAACATACCCCCATCCCCTAAATTGTGGGTGTAAAACTTGCTCACTTATCTAATTATCTTGAGCCCCTTAGAATCTAGATTTCTAATGTTGGCCCCCCTTGGACAATATTCTAAATGAAACCCTGCACACTTAAAAAGTGGTTATGACTTCCAGCAATCTTTTTCACACGCAAATGGGAGGGCCAAAAAATGTAATAAAAACTCCACTTGGAAATACAAAATGGAATTCGAGCTTTCCTGCCACACATCAGCAGTGTTAATAACATCAAGGTCCACTAACTTACTGATGAAGGTCACACACTGCCAGGAAGTTCAATGTTTTGGCCCTCTACCAACATCCTTACATACGTAGATCCAATGAAAATTGTTTTTAATTATTTTCTAAAAATTAAATTGAAAGGATGAACCAGTCATTAGTCGAAGGATTTCAGAGTCACCATTGCATGAAAAGCAGTTCCAAACAACAATCATCCAACAATTTTTTCCCTATTAAATTGTTTTTAATTAAAAACACCATGTATAATTAAGCGATATCTTGAATATTTACATGAGAGTCTAAATTGTAGAAATATAAAACCAAAATAGTTTAGATTAGAGAAGACATTGTGCTGAGTTGTTGGGGGGAAGGGGGGAAATTATTAATCGTCCTACTGGCAATGCTGTGGTAAGTACATCGTCCTTACTGTACTGAAATAACACGACAGAGCTATTTAGCATTACAGTTGTCTGCATATTAACACCACAAAATGTTCAGCAACACAAAATTACGTTTACCAGAAAACTTACGATATCTTTGGAAAGCTTGTTCAAACGTTACAACTGGATTCGGGATTCGTCTCTCCTCCTTGGACAGGTCAACCACAGCTATAGCATTGTTGTCTTGCCTACACAGCAGCAGCAACAACAACAATAAAAACAACGACAACAACAAAGACACCAAAAATACAACGACGACAATGACAACAACAATAATAATAACAACCAACAACAACAACACCAGCACCACCAACAATGACAAGAAAGAGAGACAACATATGCATATGTCAATTTTCATATACAAGTAAATTATCTTCTGTCTTCATACCTGAACTGGCCTGCTTCCTCAAACGTCATCCTCCGCACTGCTTCATCTTGGTAGTAGAAGTCCTTCTTAATCTTTGGAAGACCTGAAGTGCATAATCAAAGAAAAAGTTATTTAAAAGAACACTCGCACAAACTTATGCATGTATAATAAATTTTAGAACTGATGGGCAACACCAAATTAATAACACTGTCAAATATATATGTAAATCTGGCAGGATGATAATGAAACACGATAATGTTGCAATGTTGAGGGCATGGTGGTTGTCCTCCAGCATTGGTTGTGTTTGCACATACAGTACAGAGGGGAATGATAGGAGGATGGAGATGTACACTACATCTACATCTATGCAAAATATTGAGTCAAATCTTACCTCCCCACTTCTTGGCCTCATAAGCAGCTCTGCCTGCATGGAGGGCGGCCCAGTCAATACGACCAGTTGGTCTGTATAGGACAACAATAGGAATCAAAAGATATGTTAATGTTACTGTAAACTTAATGAATCAAATAAACAGTTCCAAAGTGAAAAGAAATCTAAATCAGCAAAGGTGATAATAATTCCCTGATAATAACATCCTAATATTAATTTTTTTAATTAATTTATTTATTTTTATTTAATTATTATTCATTAACTTTTAATATTGTTCACATTGCTTGTAGGCATCCCTGAATGAAGCATCCTTGAGTAACCCCCCCACCCCAATCATAACAGCTTGTATTAGCATATTAGCTGTTAGGAAGACACATGTAAGAAGCGAAATGAACATCAGAAAGATGTAGATAAATTACAAGCATGTACAGATCAGAGTCAGTAAGAAAGGGTACTCGTGCACTGAAGGTAATGCACACCACCGATGTCACCACACAGCTTCAACTCTGTCACCACACAGCTTCAACTCTGTCACCACACAGCTTCAACTCTGTCACCACACAGCTTCAACTCTGATTTAAGAAACTAAAGCATTGCTTATTGCTAATCTGGGCAGGGCCAGCCTCACTTAAATTTGGGGTGGAGTCTGGGGAATTAGTAAATAAAAACTGTAACAACGTCTACAATTACAGAAAAGGTGCATGGGTTTACTGTTGCTATCATCTCTGTTTCGTCTCCACAAGTTTCCATTCCTGCGAAACTGCTTCCGTATTGCTTTCATATGGCCAGTTAGCTGTTTAAGTTTCCTTGCTTCAAAGATTTGGCAGCAGTATGGCTAGGGCATGCTCATTTCTCCAAACTCTCTACCAGAATTGAGAGAGAGGCTGGCCATGCCCAGATTAGCTGGCAACAGATTGGTTAAAACTTGGTTACTGGCATTCATACTTTTTCCACCATCACTGATCTTTGTTAGCCAAACAAACTCATACATACACCCAAAGGAGGGGAAAAACTTACATATTCACATGAGACCAAATGCCATTAATTGATCAAGCAATTCATTAAATGATTGATCAATTAATGTGATTAGCACAATATAAAAAATATTTTAATGCTGAATGTCAATTGACACAGAGAAGAGGGAGTTTGAAACTAAAGCTGTATACTTCTTCAAACAAATTCAAATCAAGTACCTAGTTATTGCAGTTGCTATTGGCACATACCTGACACATTCTCTGTCCAGTGTGGATGAGAGGATGGAAGTAATATCATAGAATGCAAAAGTGATGGACCTGGGAAGTCCACTCAATATTTATAGTTGATAAACACCCACCCAGCTCAAGTCATTTGATAGCCATTTATCACCACCTGAGATAACCCTGTTACTCCCTATTTCAATTCATATTTGTTAGAAGAAAGTTGAAGTGCAAGTTACTGACTAGTTATCATCCTGTATAAAACTGAGTTTGAATGTTCATCCATCAGTAATGCTAAATTTGTTTTGATATTAAAAGGGTAGTCAGTTCCTGTGGTCAAAGATAGATCAAATTTGATATAGGGATTAAGCCTATCGGTTTGTTTGTACTAAAGCTGTCTTTTTTGAGGGAGGGATGACATTCGAAGAAACATAATTGTGTGGGTGTCCCTTTACCAATTATTCAAGTAGAAAAAGATCATTCGACTTTAAATTAAAGCACTTGCTGACATATCATTGACTAGCTCTTAAAAATAGTCTATACCTCAAATTAAAGCATACCTTGAACCCATGTCTTCAAGCTTCCAAAACCACGCACAAATTAAATGAAGAGTGAGACGGGTCCTTTCACTTCCTGCTGTCCGTTTAAAGGGTAAAGGGTCAGGGTCCTTTTAAAGGGTAAAGGGTCTGGCAACCTCTTTACATTCGTTTAAAGGGTAAAGGGTCTAACAACCTCTTTACATTCGCTAACACTTATTTAACATTTTTGTGGCTTTATTGTAGATTTACACTATTAGGAGTTAGCTACTAACAATTCTCCCTGCCTCTTCTGCTCTTTTGTGCTATAACAATGCAGAGGAATTGGGCAGAATAAAGTTATGCTAAACAACGAAAAGAACCTGTATCTCTATTAGGTTGAGCTGGTTCAGCACTTAGTCTGAGTGGATGCAAGAAATCCTTAAGTACTTTGTGTTCAAGTGGAGAGAGGTCCAAACCATATTGTATTTGAAAAGGCCATTAGTGCAAATTTAACCATTTTTTCAGTGAAGAATAAACTGGCCACAGACACTGAACCTTCAATTATTTTTTTTTTTGGAGGACATAATCCCCTTTTGATGGTCTTAACATTAATAATATGGTCCAGTATCTTCAAAGGTTTGCCAGTGTTTTAGCCACATAGGTAGGTACATACATACAATATGGTGAGTTTAGGGAAGTGAGGTCATAAAACTTTTAAACATTGTTGCATGCTAAACCATCAACTTCCACACTTCAGCAAATATATTGAACTGAATTTTTTTTAAAGTTGCTGGCAATTTTAATTACTTCTATTTATTTGAAAATAATATCATATATATGAAAATAGGAAGAAGGAATGCAGGTGGATTTTTTCAACCACAGCTTTAGGATGGCAGCTGGGATTGTCAGTTCCTAAATATATTGGTCCTTGTCTCTTCAACCCCCACCCCCCCCCCCAAACACACACACACACACACACTCACACTAACATACAGATAGAGTTACCACAGTGGCCTGACAGCTGGGCTAACTGATTCTGAAAATTATTTCCAAAACATTGAGAGATACAAAAAAAAAAATTATATTACTTGTCAGTTCCTGAGGTCAAGGTCTATCAATTTTTTTGTAAGGATAGGTCTGGAATAAATTAGCACCATCCACATTATCTACTGTTTTTGGTGTCCTGTCCAATAAAATCCAGCCATCAGATTTTAACAATGGCAAATTTCTCCCCTTGCCAAGTTCGTCATGTAATCTATGTTTCAGATCCTTAGGTCCAGGGTTTGGCAGTACATTTGCCACAAGTGTTAAGCACATACATCCCAATTTTGTAATTATTTTGAAGTGAGTTCACCAAATACGAAGTCACAAGCTATGGTAGAGTGAGTTGAGACAACCAGCTAGTTAATACACAATTGTGAAAGGCTCAGTGGACACTAACAGTGCTACCAGTATCAACTTTTTATTGAACATTACTAAATGGATATATATTTGCATTTTAATTTAACAACCCCTGGACAATATATATTTAATATAACAACACTAAGCCAAACTTTATTAGGGCTTAGCACACATCTGAATATCTGTCTGAAACCAAAACCAATAGAATGTTATTATGATTTAAAAAAAAAAATTTTAAATGAAAATAGCCTTATTTTTTTTTAAATTTTGATTGTAAAGGCAAAATATATTTTGTAATTCAGATTAATACCAATAGAGAATGAATGAACAAACTATATTATATGTGCAATAATTCATTGTCAAACACACCAAGTCATAGAGTAGTATTTCTCTGGAATGAACAATTCCACTCCAGGAGGAGAGTGAAATAGGTCATGCCCAATTGTCCTCAAAATTTTACAAAATCCATGAACAATAATTACCATATAGAGCTGATTACATAATAGCATTTGATTCTTGGTGCACAACACAACACCCACACTTTACCTATCACAAGGGAGACCATCAACAGGGAACACACACTAATGAAGATATTTCCCACCACAATTGCTAGTTATTTATGGTTGTCATTCAAACTCTCTAGCCTTTAGGCTGACAGCCAAATAGTTCATACAAATGCAACCATAGGCTTCACATGGCAAAACAAGGCTAACCTTAGAATTTTTTTCTTCTTCCTCATGGATTTCAACTCCAGAACCTGATGACTACAGCTCAGACATGTTTCTTGAAGAGGGAAACAGCTTTGGAATTAACCTAAAGGGCAGTGAAAAGTCAATGTCAATTTCATAAAAGAGACATGTATTGGGAAACATGCAATATCCATTGTACCATAGTCCATAACAATTGAGGGAGATTTCACCATCACAATAGTAGTCTTCCTCCTCCATCGCATGAGCTGAATCATGAACCAAATCATTAAGTGAATCATGAACCAAATCATGAACTGAATCATGAACCAAATCATAGAGCATGAAGATGTTGGCAGCTATCATTTCTTAGCTCACTGTTGCTGCAATAGGAAGTGGATGATGATTCTATGACTGTTATGGATGAAGCCAACAAACTGGAATCAGAGATCTCAGATCTGATACTGCATCACCAAAGTTGGAACACGATTGTATTTCTTCTTCTTAACATTGAGTTGGTGGCACTAGAAGCAATTGTTTAATTTCTCTTGACCCATTCATAGCTAATTCCTAACAGACTTGCTGCTGGATTTCTTTCCAGTAGCATTCAGACTTGCCATTGTCCTGCATAGTGTATAAAGGAAGAGGAAAAATGATTGAAGGAAAAAAAATAGAAGGAAAAAGGTAGCAGGAAAAAAAGAGAAAATGTGGACCAAAAAAAAATAGATGGAATGCAGAGAAGAAGAAAGATTAGATAAAACAGGGGAAAAAAGAATGAAAAATCTACCCAAAAAATTCTCAATTATGATGAAATGTTATGAAGATTTCAGCAATGATGGTAGAAGAAACGTCATTGAAACAACAACATTGCCAAGAAAAGACTATTTAAACTCCATAATTGTAAAGGTTTGTTAGCTTAAAAAAGATAGAAAGAAAAAATATATATATGAGGAAGAGAAAGGAAGAGTAGAAATCTCTAGACAAAAAAATGCCCAATAAAGATTTAAAAATTTTTTTTATTTAAAAGAGGATAAAGAAAAAAAAAACAACAAACAACTAAGCATGAGACATTCTCAAAAAATAAATTTTTTTCTTTGCATAGACCAATTCTTAATGTGAAATATAATTGTAGAAAGTTGAATTAATTTTAAGAGCAGGCATAAATTTGTTAGGAGTTGAGAAATTTCAAATATAGCGGCTCACCCTTTGAGGTTAAGTAAGAAGATGGAGCAGCCGGTTAGGGTGGGGGCTAGGGCTATTTGATATTTTTTCAACTTCTCACAAATTTAAAAAACTTTTCATTATTCTTGTATTCATACTATGCTCCATAACTTAATTGTCATTCAACCCCTAACCTTAATTAGATTGTTAAATGAAGGTTAAATTCATATATTTTCAATAATTGATCCAAAATTTAGCTAATTAGGAAAGGAATATTCAGTAACCATTTAAAGTGTTTTAAGTAGTCAAATTACCGCAAAGACACTTATAGCTTCACTTTTATAAACCATATTCATTATTGTAACTTAGTGGTGGAAACTGTAAAAACATTTTTATATAATCTTAGCACTTAAAATGGCTTGTCATACCCACCATAATTCAACAATTGATTATACAAATTGCTTCATATTTGAAAGATAGCTTCTACAAATGTTATTTATTTAAATAAGCAACAAAACAGAAACTACTTTAAGGTTAAAATTAATGAGTGTGCTAGTATTGTGTAGCCTTGGAGTCATGTACCAAAGTTTAGGAACAAGACGATTTAACCAATATTAAAGCTGAACAATAATATGGCTGTGTAGTATCAGATAATTATAATTTTTTTAATTTTATTGCCATCCATGCTTTATCAAGAAGAATTTTACACACATGTAATGGGAAGGGGGGGGGGGGTGGAAGTTGTTGGGTTGGTGGCAAGGGATAAAAAGCTGCACCTGCTACTACACTGGTGACTGGCTGTGTATTAATTAGTAGGTGGAAAATGTATTATCCAAAAATTTAAAAAAAAGAAGAGGTAAAAATAATTTTTTTTTATGAAATATGACTTTAGCCACCAATCCCTAGGCTGTTGACCAACAAGAATATTAGTTAAGGCATAGAAGTTATTTATTTTTTTAAGAAAATGCAGTGTCACGTTGTAGGAGTAAATGAATATAACAGGGTCCATGTATAAGTGGGGGTTGAGAAAAATTCAGAACCCACATGTTGGGTGAGGGGATGTGAAATTTCAGAGCCCTGTTGTAAGGTTAGAAGAAGTTTCCATTACCCACGTTTAGGGGGGGGGGGGGGGGGGTGGTGGGGTAAAGATACCAGGGCCCCTTTTTGTGGGTTGGAGGGATATTCCAGAGTCCATTTTTGGAGAGAGTTGGAGATCCCTTGGCCCATGTGCAGAAAAGAGGAGACACCAGGTCTAATGTGGAAGGAGGGTGGGGGAAGATTCCAAGGTCCATGAATTGGTGTTGTTCTAGGGTGAAAGATTGCCAAAGCCATATCTAAGGGGTGTGGAAGATTCAAGCAACCATTCTTGGGAAGATGTTGTGTGAGGTTGTGAGAGATACATGGATTCAAGGTTGGGGAAGTTGTGTGTGAATCCAGGGCCCATAATTTGGAGGGGGTGGGTAGAGATGAAGGGAGGTACCAATTACCTAGTTTACAAGGCCAATGTGTAGGGAGAGGAATACCTGGACCAAAATGTGTAATTAGGGTGGGGGATGTGGGGGGGATAATACTGTGCACATGTGTATTAGAGTCATATTACATTGTCCATGTGTAGGGGGGGTTAGGGGATAGGGAGTTATAAGGTCACATTTTAGGGGTCGGGCAATATTACAGGGTCCATGTGTAGAGGTGGGGTAGGGGATAGGGAGTTATAAGGTCACATTTTAGGAGTTGGGGAATATTACAGGGTCCATATATAGGTGAAGATTTGGGAAATTCCAGGGCCTATGAGTTGGGAGGAGATGTGAAATTCAAGGGCCAAGTTGTAAGGTTAGAGGATGATTCCAGGGTCCACGATTAGGTTGAGGGGATTCCATGGCCCATTTGTTGTGGTTGGGATGGATATTCCAGAGCCCATTTGTTATAAAGGGTGGGAGATTCCATGGCCCATGTGTAGGAAGGAGAAATACCAGAGTCCATGTTTAGGGGAGTGGTGGAGATATTCCTGGGCCCATGTGTTGGTGTGGGTGGGTGGAATATTCCAATGCCTAGTGTAAGGGTGAATAGTTCAATGTCCCACGTGTTGGGATGGGGTTGAATCTCATGGAACCATGTGTTGTGGGAGGTAGATGGGCACTGAAAGTTGTTAGGACCTATATCTAAAGGGGGAATAGATAATCCAGGGCCAATGGGTAAGGAGTTGGGAGATTGAAGAAAGCTTTGGATTTCTTAATTTTTTTTTTTTTTTTTTTTTTTTTTTTTTTTCAAATTGGCCTGTTACAATATATTTGTTGTTCCAAATTTGGGAATGCAACTCTTAAAGTATTTGGGATATTATAAATATGATTAGGATATTTTATTGTTAAATATTGTGAATTTAATAATTGTTTGATAAATATTTGAATCATACGTAATGTGATGAAAGTTTTTATCAGCATAATAATTTGAGTTGGAAATAAATGATAAGAGTTTGTTGTAAACTAGATGTTGTTATCCTCGAATCTCCTTCCACCACTTCCTCCTCCCCAACCTCTACCACCAACACCTCCACCACGCCCTCGTCCACCTCACCCTCTCCCAGTTTGTCGTCCAGACTGTTCATCCTTCTTGGCCTTCCAGGCCTCAAACCTCTCCGCCATTGCTACAAGTTCTTGAGGGACATCCTAGAATAAATAAATATTAAAAGCAGGAACACAAATAACATGAATGAGAATATTGACAAGTGTTTTAGTAATAATGTCTTGAGAATGCCATACACAATTGCCCCACAGCATTATTACAAGTGAGGTAGGTGCTGCTGCACAACATCTGCTTCCTCCATCAGCAGCATTGTGGCCAGTAAAGCAATGACAATCTTTCCTTCTAGTTGTAATCGTTTATAACTTATTGACTACAGCAATCTTGATAATAAATTTTGTTTTCAATGGAGTAACACAATACTCTCTTTTGGAAAGGAATGAAGGAAGGATTAAGCCGCAATAGGTTATATAGTTTAATTAAACTAAAATGTTGTCTTGGAAAGAGAATTACAAACACAAAACACTTCACCCCAAAAAGGTGATTCTTTTTGGGTGTGTGTGGTAATTTCAAAGAACAGAGTGAGATCATTCATTAAATCGTTAGCAAGAGGGAGTATGGGTTCAGAATTTATTTGAGTCCTGCTAGTACAAACTGTAACTGGTAACAAAAGAGTGGTTACAATTCCCTATTTTAAATAGCAAGTGCTGTTATAGAATAATGTGAAAAGATTTGCAAGTATTGTGAACTGGTCAATTTAGCTCATGAGTGCATCTTGCAACACTACAATATGTTGTCAAGGAATGGTCTCTCACCTGACCAGAATCCTGCAAAATGTTACACAATGCACGGGCTCTACGCCAGTCTTCTCGGGTCATGAAGGTCAAGGATTTACTGGTCTGCCAAAAAAAATAAATAAATGAGATCTAATTAAGGGCAAAAAAGAGAAAAAGTATCTTCTGCAATTGTACAAAGATAATTGTGGAATATTAAAATGACAATTATGAAACATACATAGTGTTACTTCTTTTGTAACTTATTTGAGCGATAATTAAAGTTAATAATTCATTAAAGAGAACATTTATTATATAACCCCACCCACCCACCCACCACTCCCTGTTTTAGGAATGAACTTCTCAGGTTCAGAAACTTCTGCAGTGATTGTATTTACAACCTCATAATCATCTCAGCACGGGATGGGGATGGGGTGGGGCTCACATGCTCGTGCACACACTGCACTGGTGCTGATAGCCCACGATGGAACACACGCACAAATACAAGGAAAAAAATCTTGAGTGACATTTATTTTAGCCAGTGAATCCACAGTTACAATCATTCAACATACCCAGCTCTGCCTGTTCGTCCAATTCTGTGAACATAATCTTCAATATTTTGAGGAAAATCATAATTCACTACATGGCTGCATTAAAATAGGGGGGGGGGGAAATAAACAAAATAAAATATAAAAGGAAAACAGAAGTCAATAACTATGTGTTTTGAATTAGCCATGAATACTGAAGCACCTGGCAGACACAAGTGCAGCCGCTCATTCAAATTGATTCCTTGTGGTCAAAAAAAATTTAGGTACAGTCCGGAATTTTTTGTCAGAAACTGAACTCTTTACTGATATCACTTTCCTTCTGAAGATATTCATGTCCTAGCCCTAACCCTAGTCCTCCAACACTTGTCACAGGCTTTGACACCAGCTCTGGTGCCTGGCTCTGGTGCCAGCAACAGTATTGACATCATCTGTAAGAAAGATACATACCTGACGTTCTTTATATCCAGTCCTCTGGGGACAATGTCAGTGGCTATCAACACAGAGACATGCCCTACAAGAGGAGGCACATGTACACAGCAGTGGTCATGTATATATACATGAGAGGGCAGTGAGCAATGCAATTAGGATGGGGGATATGTCCACACTTCTCATCAACCACTCACATGCTCAAACAACTCAAATAGAGAACAAAAAGTTCAATTTTCTGTTCAGTATGGTTGGGTCTATATTGGTGGGGAGGAGGGGGGGGTTTGCATTGTTGTCATCAGTCTAATAAGAACAGAGTATTTATTTCTTCACCAGTAGTAGCAATCCAAAGAACTGAGTCAATCACTAACAAGTTATGGAAACTCGATCTGTAGTCTAAACAACACAGAGCTAACCACACCAGCTGTTCCTTCAGCATTACAGGCCACACCAGATAATAAGTGCAGTAGGAGGAAGGGATGGAGGTAGTTAATGGGGCAGGATTAGGTACATGATTGCTAGCTATTCTCAACCTTTACCTACAATATTTTTGATATTTTTCTGAGTAGCTACTGGCACTCTATGGTTACATTTTGGCATCATTTCACAGACATGAAGGTCACTTACAGGATATGATCAACTCAAAACAAATGTATTTTTTTCACATCCCTAACACCCCTCCCCCATTCACCTTTCCCCTCCTCCCAAATTTATAAATAAAATGATAAACAACACAAGAAGAGAGAAAAAAAAGGGAAAAAAAAAAGGAGGAAAAAACACTTGAGCTGGCATGCCTTTGTGAAGGCTACAAATTTCGGGACCCAATAGAAAGTGTGTGCTTCATTCAGTTTGTGCAAACTTCCCCATTGAACCAACTCACTAATGGAGTACACTCAAAGCTTTTAAAACTATCAATTTTAGAATGTACATCAATACTGCACCTGTTTTGAAGTCGTCTAGGGCTTGTTCACGGTCACACTGCTCTCTATAGAGAATAAAGAACATTAGAATACAGCAATCAGATTTACATTTTGATGCAATTTTTTCTATTAGAAAAGGGGAGTAAAACAAACAAACAAGCCAACAAATAAACAAAAAAAAAAACTAACCAACAAACCAACAAACCAACCAACCAACCAACCAACCAATCAACCAACCAACCAACCAACCAACCAACCAACCAACCAACCAACCAACCAACCAACCAACAAACAAACAAAAAAATAAAAGCAAGGGATATTAAAGAACATTTATTGTTGCATCACTAAAGTTAGCCAGCATGAACCTATGTTATTCTCTTCATCATTGTTGTCAATGATGATATGCCATCTCCATACCCACATGGTGAAGCATCCGGGTCTGAAGCTGCTGAAGAACACGAAGAACAGATTTAAACTTGGCTTGCAATGAGTAGGATATTAGTCATATTAGTCATTTATGTGGTCATGAACACGTATGTAAGGAAAACAATTGATTCAAATTATGCATTCCCAATTTCCACATTTAGCCACAAATAAATGTATTAACCTTTTGTTTTCGCACATAACATCACATGAAGGATGTCCATGTATATATATATATATATAATGACACTAATAGAATACTTTGTCACCATTTTCAAACATGATTATGCCTAGTACAAATTGTAATACAGAAAGAAAACCATGCTCTCTTAAAGATCAATATATATTAGAGGAGCACCATGCAGACTCAACCACAAGTTGCATGGTACTTTATTATCAACAAGGCAGCTCAGTTACTCATTCTCTCTGATATATCGTGTTGTTTCATACTAATAGGGGACAAATTATAATTTAATGTGCCATAACTAGTGTAGAACCTCCCTAAATGGACTCTCTGTAATAGGAGCAACCCTCTACAATTGACAAAGAGTAAGGCACCAGATCGATACCCTATCAGAGCTAATAGATCAGTAAATCTGAAAGCAGATCCTCCTAACTCTGAATAATGGACAAAAGCTAGGCAACTTCCAAAAAATCATTGTAAAGGATCCTCTAAAATGGATAAAAGCCAGACCCCCATACTTTTGTGAAACTGAATGAACAAAAGTCAGGAATAAGGATACACATGCTAAACAAAGCTCAATGAGGCTACTGACTCCTGAAGTTTCTCTACCTGTTCCTTTTGCATCTCAATGTAACATTTTAGTCCCTACAGCCAGTAGGTATATTGTTTTCAGGCCAAAACTAGCAATTCCACTCCCAGTTTTTCTGCAGAATCCCTTGGTTGATCTCTCTGTGCAAAAAAACAAAGCAGTATTTGTTATTATTTTCCCAAAAAAAACAACAACAAAAAACAACAAAAAAGAAGGCATACCCGTTGAGTCTTAAAACAGGGCATAAACACTCAGTCAACAATTTCCTAATTCTTTATTCCTAATCATTGCTTTTGTTGCTTTCCCCCTCCCCTCCTTTTCATTATAGTAAAAGGAGAAAATCCTTGTATACACTCTCCATGAAGTAATAAGTAGATTCAATTAGCTTTAATAACATGAGAGACTACTACTATGACATTAATAAATATTTAGTGATTGATCTTGGGCAAACCTCTGATAGAGGACAACCTCTTTACAAAGGACAGAAATATACAACAATGTGCTATTCTCTGCCATTTCTGTCACGTTGATCAGGGCAAGGCTCTCTTTGCTAGCTTGGGATAAGAGAAGAAGAGGTTGATCAAAGAAAGCGACACCTTCTATAGCCAGATATCCACCATCAGTGATGACATGCTTCTCATGTCTGCCTTCATGGCCTACGGAGGATACTTTGACCAGCAGTTCAGTCAGACACAGTTTCTGTCGTGGGTAGATCATATGCAGCAGACTGGCATCAAGTACAGGAAAGAAGTGGCCCGGATTGAGGTTAGTAGATATTGAAGTGGGTCATTGATATGCTCCTCCATGGCTGTTCTCAAATTTTGGTGAAATTTTTCTTTTTCTGAACTGATGAAAATTAATCATAAGAAAAATAGGCATACATTTTTGAATACTTCAGTCCAAATGTATTTAAGTGTTTCTTCATATTTGGTAAAGTTCCTAATATTGTAGGGAAATATTTTAAACATATCACTTCAAAGATATTTGCATGGTATTAAATAATTTGTGTGATGAAGAGAGAAGTATTATTGGATGCATTCAATTCCAATGCAACACAAACTTGCTTTGCCTTCAATTTCTACAAATATTTAAACATAATTTTTTTAGTTCTTCCTTTTGGAACATTAAAAATTGTTGACGTAAGTAATCAATCAAATACCAATAATTATTAATCAAGCACAATGATGGCTAATCAAGCAAATAATAACTAACTAAACACACAAGATGTAAGTAATCAATGTTTTTATTGGATTTTAAATTGATAACACCATATGTATTTTTATTTTTAAACACCAAAAAAGGTATCAGGTTCAAAAGAAAGGAAAAAGAAAGTGAATCTGGATGATTTATCTGCAGTGAAAGCTACGAGTGATGGAGAGATGCAGTGATGGAGAGATGCAGAACATACTGAAGCTGTATGGGGAGGATCCAGATCCAATTAGGGAGACAACAAGATTGATGTATGAAAAGAGACTTGCCAAACACTTGGATCAACAAACCACACCAACAAAGTTACTTATCAATTAATTATATATTTTTTGGTATTTTTTTATTTTATTTTTTTATTTATTTATTTCTATTTTTATTTATTTATTTAATTTTTTAATTGGAAAAAATTTTTCTTTTCCATATATTCATTTCCTAAGCAATTGACCATAATAGAAATGTTTAGTTTTTTATGCCCTGAAAAGATGGAAATTGTCAATGAGTTGACAAGGTAAACTTTCCAAGTCCTGGGGTCATTGCTTTAAAAAAAATTAGAAAAAAATTGTTTTTAATTTTTAAAAAATGAAATGAATGAAATGAATTACTAAATTCAAACCAAATTGATGAAACAGAAATAAAACTTTTGGTTCTTTCAATACACAACCAGCAGATGTTCAGTTCTCTCTTTTTATAATGGGGGAGCACCTTTATAAAATGAAGGAGAATTAAAGTCATAGAAATAACAGCAAAGAACAATTAGCATTCCAAAATGTGGTGTTAGTGTTGGAGACACCCAGCCCTTTCATTTACAGCTAGGGGGGAGGTTGGTTGCACATAAAGAGGGTAATTCCTGGGGAGGGGGGGGGGGTGGGGGGTGGTGGGAATCCCAGTGGGAGTCTCTCTCTCTCTCTCTATCTCTCTCTCTGTGGGGAATCAGGTAAGGGAAATTTGAGTATACTTGTTTCAATACACAGTTTTGACTTTTTCTTCCATTAGGTGACAAGGTAAGTGCTCAACAAAATTTAAATTTTCATTGACATTATTCTTCTATTTATCACAATTAGATGGTAATTTACAGTGGTTGGAATTAGGTTGATTTTCAGTGAGCTATGCTATTGAGGGTTACTTAGCAATTATGAATAAAAAAAATTTTTTTTTTAAATAGCCTGTCAAAATTTTCATTGCATTACTTCTAACAAATTCTAACATTTGGAGGTTTGAATATTTTTTTTTTTTTTTTTTTTTTTTTTTTTTTTTTTTTTTTTGTGGCAAAGAGTTTTAGTTATTCCAGTAAATGCAGTAAATTCATCCTTTTTTTTTTGCAGGCAAAGCTGGGTACCCAGAGGTGAGAAAAATTTTAGCCTGAACAAACATTGCCATTAAATTTTTATAGCAAACTATGGAAAGGCTACTACCAGGGTAGGATACTATTTCTGTAATGTTGTAAAAAATTAGAAAAATTTTGTTGGCAGTGTTTTTCCTATGGTTCTAATACTCAATATATATATATTTAGACTCAGACTAATTATAATATATGGTTAAGTGTCTCCCCAACCCCCCACCTCCCCCCCCCCCCCCCCCCCCCCCTTTCACCTTGGCTAAGCAACTGATGAATGAATAAAGTGGTCTCTCAAAAAGGGGGCTACTTGTGGAGGGGTCTCACAAAAGAAAAATACTACTATTTTATAATTGCAATCCTCCACATGCCATTCCATAACATTCCTCTTGAAACCCAGGCCAGTTTCTGGAGTCCTTCCTGTTTGAAGGAAATCAATATTATTCAGCTCTATTTGGATTCTGCAAAGCGTTGGGCATCATTTGGCAATTCAGTTTGACACTGGGTGAAGTTGTCCACACATACTATTTTGTATTTTGTTTATTATCATTCTTTTCTTTACTATCTTCTTATAGATATGGCTAGTGGTGGTGGTTCTTTGAATGACTAGCCTGTAGCATTGATGTATTCAGCTTCCAGAATTTACCTATTTATCACATCAAGTTAAGGCTGACACACACTGTAGGGTGAATCTGTAAGGCGCATCTTTGGAATAGTTACATTCTAACTTACATTCCTCCCTCAGTTTGTGTAAAGTCACTTGAAATGGCTTATTACTTTCTTGAAGTTGAAGTGAAGCAGTGAAGCAGTGAAGAAATGTACTTCGCAGGTCCAATTACCTTAATAAATAAATGTGGGAGTACTCCCCACTTGTATACCTAAGTCTAGCATGTGCAGCAAATAATAACAAAGAAATGCCCATGCTCAATTAATGCCCTCAAATATGACCATGCCTATCCAATAGCTAAAGCTCCTAAAAGGTCAAGTGTATTATGCATACCACATTTTGGATCTGCAATTAGGTTAGTTTAGGGCTAAAAATATCATAATCCATACAAAAACTCTATGCCATTAGTCCTGGTCATCTTTATTGACCATTTTTTCCACTTCACAATATTAGATTCTCACTAAATATTTGGTAACAGGACCAAGTAAGTTTGATAAATTCATTTAAGATAAATAAAAAATTGGAAAGTATTAAACCTTAATGAAAGATAGATTTTATTTTGATGATATCCTAGATTTTTAGGAGCATTCATTTTTGGGACATTGGTTTAGGAATCTACTTTTTGAAGTCTTGTTTAGAAAATTCAGCTTCACAGCATCACTATCATCAATTACTGGAATTGACAAGAAGGTAAAAAATATAAGAATAAGAATTTGTAAGGACAAGATCCAGTCAAAACATTAGGTTTGTGTTTTTGGGGGGTGGAAGGGGGTGGGGGTGGGGGTTGGAGGTGGTGTGTGGAAGGGGCCAGTGGAATATAATTTTGTTTTTCTTTCAATTCTTTGAAAAGAACATTATAGGTAAGTTGTAGTAAATTGCTTCATAGTTAATTCATCAATAAACTAGATAAATGAGGTGTCTATCACTTTAATTAAATAAAATTATAATATTAAATGATAATTGACAGTGCCTTGAAATGAATTTATATCCAGCTTTTATACCATTATTATATGATTATATATTGAAATGTTTCAGAGTTTTCAATGTATATATTTATTTTTTGTTTGTTCTTTATTAGATTTGTTTGCACAATTTCAATTTTTCGAATATATGATTTTATCAAAGTCGACGGCTGATTTTGCTAGATGCTGACAATAGTGGCAGGTTGCAAAGGCTGTTTTTCTGATAGAAGAGCATGAAAAAGGCAGAAATCAAACAAAAACAAATGAACAAAAATAGTCAAGCCATCTTAGATATAAACATAATTGTCTATAATGAGGAAAATCAATATAAACTTCAAAATTTGATGCAAATAGTCTAATCATTTTTTAAACAGATTAAGATGACTTGAACTTGATAGATATTGTTTCTACTGAAGGTATATGAACTAAACATCGAAAAGAAAGTCATTGGTGTCACTTACTCATTCACTCACTCACTCACTCACTCACTCATGCACTCACTCACTCACTCACAGGATCCACAACTATACAATGGTGCATGAGGCATTGTAGAGACCATATGCAAGATTCTGTGATTATATTGAATGGTGTGTTGCTTTTTCTGATAGAGTTGGTTGAATTTCATTAGGAGTGAACTCATTCTACTGTTTAAGTCTATTCTCCTTTATCCCTTCCAATCCCTTATATGGCACTTCCTTATGTGGTATTTGGTTCCTTCTAATGAAAGTCTCGGTCAATTCTGGGTACCTGTGCTGCATATGGATGTGTTTATTACTACACAGAAATGTTGTTTGGTATTAGTTCCAAGAATTCATTTACTCGTCAATGGAAGTTCTGAATATCCCCCATTCGAAACTATCTTAATTAATTGATTTAATACTTCTTACAGATGTTTCTATTTGGCCCCTTCTAATCTTTTATAAGGCACCTTCTCATATGGTACTGGTTGTCTTTCAATAAAAGTTCCAGTCAATTCTTGGTACCTGTGCTGCATATGGATGTTTTACTACTCAGAAATGTTGTTTGGTATTAGTTCCAAGAATTTCATTTACTTATCACCATAGCAATTTAAATTCTGAAGCCGCCCTTTCTAAACCATCCTAATTAATTTGATTAATATTTCTTGCAGCAGATGTTTCTATTTTAAACTACTGGTGGTTGTGCAGATTTGCCGTCAGTATGTTCACTCCCATGTTAAAAGTTGATGATCTCATAATATATTTAATGACAACTTATGTTGTATAGGAACTAAGCACTTCTATGTCTTGAGTTAATTATATTTTGATTAATGAGATCAGCGTCAATAATCCCTTAAAGGAAACTATGAATGTTTGTTATTACAGACGGCTGACTTGAAAATTGCCCATGAGCTGGATTTCTGCTAGTATCTTTAATTTTTTTTTATTGAAACCAAAATTCAGTACCAACCAATGTTAATGTTTACGGCTGCTATGCTAGAATTAGAAAACCATTTGCCAATATTGGCTCTAGTTGTTCATATTTCCGGTTAGTTGGTGAGTTTTGATAAATTTTAAGCCAAAATATAAATAAAATAGAAGTAGGCCAGCAAAATTTCATTACCATTATTCTTTTAAAGTACTATCTCATCTTTTAAAGCCAGATTTAAAGTGATTCACAGCTGTAGGCTTTGGAAAAGAAGCTACTGAGTTGACTTGGTGGTGATTGCTATCCCTAGATTAATTTTTTTTCATTGCCAGTATTTTCGCAGGTTTGCATTTTCTAGACAGAATTAGAAAATGGTTTACAGATGTTGATTTTGGTTATACCGCTAAAGTTGGTAACCTTAGTAAGCAGGAAGGTAAATAGAAGAAAAATAACAAAATTAAAATATCAGCAGTCTAGATTTTCATTGACTCCTTATTCTGTGAGCTGTAGCTAATTGTTCTATTTTCATGCAAATTTAGTAGTGCTTCACAGCTATCGAATAAGGATGTGGATTAGAATAAAGATGTGGATTAGAATAAGGATGTTGATTATTTGAGGGAAAATTTGACATCTTTTTATCCAAGCAAAGCTTGGTACTAACTTGTACTAGATATCACAATAATCAAGACATGTGAAACATCGTATTAGCACCAATTATCACAATGCTGGGTGTGTTACCTGCTAATGAATGTTGATGACTAATATTTCAGCTATGACAGGTAAAGCATTGTACAAAGTCACTCTGGCTGTAATAACTAGAAGTGCCATTTTTCAAGTCAAACTAACCATGGAAAAAGAGTCCAAGAAACTTGTTCCTTCTTCCTTGGGTTCTAAAGAAGTGCATAGTCAGAGGGAGTGCCAAGGTATGTCATTTTCATATATTTAAAGCAAGCTAGTAGACTAACTACGGTTACAATAATTTCTGCAGATGTTATTAGGATTTTTTGGACATTTTTCTATTTCTACAAATATGTCTACCTTCTTTTCCTATGTTTTCAAACCAAAATTCAGTAGTTATCCAATTTCCCCTGTCCCCTTGGGGCAACTAGCTTTAAAAAAAGAAAGGAAAAAGGAAGTAAAAAAAGCTCACTGGGTGTGCCTAGAAATTTTACAATTAACGTGCCAAAATTAGTGGGAGGGGGGGGCATCATGGTGTATCAATGTGTTGTACATATAGTATCTCAAAAATATTAATGCTGCTGACCCATGCTAAAATGGGTGCTTTAGCACGTATATCAATTTATTATTGTGCAGATGGCATTGCTCCAGAGAAACCAACCAATATCAGGCAGTCATTGGTATATGAAAGCCAGGGACCCTCTGTAGCTATAATCCTCCTGATTCTTGCAGACCTACATGGGCACTTTCTCTGAAGAATGCCAAAGGTAAAATAAATGACTTGTTTACAAATACATCCAAAAATGTCAAGTGTGTGAGGTGCTATGTCAATCCTTTATAAATATCTCAGTTAGCATAGACCAGTAGAGCATACCATACATTATTACATCCTCTGCTGCATCTACACATTATTAAAACCATTTTGTTTTCAATTTTTTAGGAACCAAGATGTCCATGAAATCTAATACTGGCAAAAACATGTATGATGACACCAGTGATGAATCTACTTCGGGTACACACTCTAGTCAGAGTGAGGTGGACGAGCCAACCAAGAAAAAAAGAACAAGGATTGTGTACAGCAACTTCCAGTTAGATGAACTGGAGAATTCCTTTGATATTACCCAATATCCTGATTGTCATGCAATTTATCTTCTTTCGAAGAATCTAAACATCCCAGAAAAGAATATTCGGGTAATATACCATAAATTATCTCCAATAATTGTATCTCTTTGTCATACTTGAAATAAGTAGGTAAAATGAAATAATTGATTAATTGAATATATATATGATTAAAATTTCTGCAGCGAAATTTTGGTCCATGTTACTATAAAAGCATACCTTAATACTATGAAGTGATATATAGTTCAGCCAATATTTCACACATGAATTCAGATGGTTTAGCTGCACCCAAGGGTGAATGTACACATGTCAATGATTGTAATCAATGACCATTTCAGTTAATCTACTGCAATACATCCAGATAAGTCATATAAGAATATTTTTATTATATAGAGCATTATCAATATTATTTGTCCTTGTATAGCTAATCACGAACATTATATATGGTATTGTATTTGAAGAATATTATATATATGCATTTATAATCTTCCTTTTAAGGTTTGGTTCCAGAATAGACCTGCTAGAAATATAAAACAACTGAGACAGGCTGTGCTATTCAGCAGAGCAAGGGTCGAAGGAAGTACCTAAAAACCAAGCATCAGATGCAAGTTGCTGCAGCTGCCTCTACTAGAGGTGGTATTTCCCCTGGATGCTACCCGGGTGTTCCCAACACCCCACAGTTTCCGGATATGTTACCTTACATGACCGGCTCAGCCATATCATGCAATCCTATGCAGAGCTGTGTTGGTCCTGCAAGCTTCTTTGCTAACAGTATGCCTAGTTGTGGATGAGATTCACTTGACACTCCACAATTCCACCAGTAAAGTGAAGCTGATGCCTTTAAAGATGAAGAAAAATTATAACCAGTTGCTAGTTAGTAGAACTCATTGTACTGAAAGTTTCTTAGTAATATATATAGTTCTTTATTTCTGCTGTATGATACATTTATTAACATATGTGAAGCACTGAAAAATGTGGTAATCTAGTGCATGGGGCTTGTAGAATTAGAATTAACAAAAAAGTAAATATTATCAATTATATATTTTTGTTTGTAAGTATACTTTAAAGTTAGTATGTATGTTTGTCTAGGCATGATATTTAGGCTAATTTTTTTTTGCTGTGGTTTTAGGATGGGAGATTCAAGAAATATATGCATTTGGTGTGGAAGATTCCAGAACCCATTCATGTGGGAGTGGGGTTGAAAAGAGATTTCAGAGCCCATATGTGTGGGAAAGGTTGTGTGAGGTTGTGAGAGATACAAGGATCCAAATGAAGGGAGGTTGTGGGTGACCCATAGGCCCATGTTTAAGAGTGGGTGGGGAGAGATCCCAGAGCCCATGCGTGGGAGTAGGGGATGAGGGGAGTTACCAATTACCTAGTTGTCAATGTCCATGTGTAAAAAGTGGATATACCAGGGCCAACGTGCAATTAGTGTAGGGATTGTGGAGTGGTGGTGGGAGGAGGGGGGGGGGGGTAATCCTGTGCACATATTCAATATTATAATATTCCTGGTCTCATAAGTTTTGTGTAGGGGGAACAGTTGGTCAGGTTTTAGGAGTAGGGGAATATTAAAGGGACATATATAGTAATGGTTGGGGAAATTCCAGCAGCCATGTGTTGGGAGGAGATGTGAAATTTCTGCCTGGAATTTTCACCCCATACTTTATAACTAAACCATGAAATCTCTCATCCCTCCACCAACCAACCCTTAGACCCTTGAACTTCACCACACCATCCCAACCCCCCTCCCACAAAACATCCCTTCACCCTACACATGATGGGCCCATGAATCTGCCCAACACCATACTATTTTGTTCTGGAATCTCCCCATGCTCTCCACAAATGTCCTACATTATTCCACTCTACACAAGTGCACAGGGATTTCCCCCCTATTTATACCACCATCACCACATCCACCCTCCTCTTTATAATGAGGTAGGGATCTCTCCCCCCATCTCCTCATTCAAATGGGCCATGGAATCTTTCAATCCCCCAGCCCCCCTTTAACTTTGTCCTCATGATCCCTCTCCCCAACCTCCTACCATGGGCCTGATATCTTTTTCCATCCACTCATAAATATGGGCCCTGTGGTCACTCCCAACCTTCCTAACTTCGAATCTGGGATCTGTTCCAAACTCCCACCATAAACATTGGCCTTATGTATGAGGCCTGGAATCTTCTGTCACATATAAGCCTTAACCTGAAATCTTCTTCACCAAAAATCTTCCACACCTAAAAAAATTGGGGCCTGGGGTATCTATCCTCCCAACCAATGGATATATGATCTCTCTCCTAAATGAGAGAGTCAGAAAGTGAGTTAGTGAGTGAGTGAGTGAGTGAGTGAGTGAGTGAGTGAGTGAGTGAGTGAGTGAGTGAGTGAGTGAGTGAGTGAGTGAGTGAGTGAGTGAGTGAGTGAGTGAGTGAGTGAGTGAGTGAGTGAGTGAGTGAGTGAGTGAGTGAGTGAGTGAGTGAGTGAGTGAGTGAGTGAGTGAGTGAGTGAGTGAGTGAGTAAGTGAGTGAGTGAGTGAGTGAGAGAGTGAGTGAGTGAGTGAGTGAGTGAGTGAGTGAGTGAGTGAGTGAGTGAGTAAGTGAGACACCTGGCTGAAAAGAAACTTGAAACTGAGATAAAATCCATCAGGAAGATCTTTAAACCATCAATAGAAGTGCAAGAAACAATGGTGGAGGATCCATCTCAGAGTAGAAAATCACTCTTATAGGCAGTGAAGAACAAAGTTGCTTATAGTGATGCCTGTAGACGCAAGTCAGAACTTCTGGCTCTTCCCGTCCAGGGTCTTCTTTTTACCACCATCACCACACTTGTAACAGATTCAACCAAAATTTGGACAGATGCCATCCGGTCTCTCCCGAATGAGTGTTATAAATTTGTGCTAAATGCTGCCCATGACACTCTTCCCCATAACTCCAATCTCCATCTCTGGAAAAAGAAGCCAAATCCATCGTGCCCATTGCACTACGGAACTCACTCGATATTCACAAGCACCTAGGCAGGCCATACATCAGCAACACAATAGCAACAATAGCATCCACACCTGAGTCACTCAATGCTCCATCTGGAGTGCCACATCCACTCCACCAATTATAAACACCATTCACAAACATATACAAAAAAAGTTTATTTATATCTAATGCACCCACAGAGGCAGTGAATCATTTTTATAGTTGAGTCTATTCCAGGATATCTTCTATTAAATACAGGGACAGATTGGGTGAGTCATTTAGTGTGTTAATGAATGGAGAAAAAAGCAAGGAAGGAAGGAAAAAAGGGAGAAGATATAAGAAAAGGAATAATTAAGTGAGTAGGGTGAGTGGGGAAGGAAAAAGAAGTGTGTACTTTCTGGAACAAAGAAAGAAGGTGAACATGAACATTTGTTAGCAGTTGCATAAAAATTATGTTTTGATGCACCTATGGGACAAGACCTACCTTTTATCTGGAACTGGGAAAACACCTGATATGCCCAGAACCAGTAATTACTGAAGTCCAGACTAGAGCACAAACTCAGAAAGCAGGAAAAGAGCTAAAAGTTGATGAGGATGTGGACCAGTGGTAATCTGAAGACCATTACACTGAGAATATTAGCGAGTCCATTTCCACAGTAGTTAGATAATATGTTTATGCCAGACAGAGGAGTGTAAACATATCTCACTGGCAATGAGAAGAGACAGCCACATCTATGCTATGTGTCATTGAGTTCAGCTTAGCACCCACTCGACCGCCAGATAGGGACCTGTTCAGAACCGAACTTCTAATAACATACATCAAATTGAAACCACAGGAATATTGATATATCTGATGCCTCATGTGGAGTACCCTTGCAGTGGCTTAACAAGGAATGTGTTTATATGGAGCCTGTTCTGGTGTGGTCATGTAAAACCGGTCTCAGAGAGAGATTAAAATATTTTCATTGTGCGTTCACCTTAAGGCTTAATTGATTGATGCTCCATGGAAAAAATATTTGCACCTCTCAGTGCTTGTGTGTTTCTTTCCTGAATAGGGCCATCCCAGCATATAAATAGCAATTAAGAGGAACCTATTCAGATTGGCAATGGTGCAACTAGAGTTGGGCAGATTTGAGTTTGTTTAGTGAACTGGCCACTGTTAGTAAAATGTGTGTAAAATTTTACTTTCTGCAGGTTGAAGTTGGCTGCCCATACCTGAGCTGCACTCTGTCCAAGCACATCTCAATGAAAAAATTAGTATATCCCCCTATGTAGTTCCTATGTAGTTCACGATATATATATATACATTATAATTTCCATCTGTATTTTCAACTTGGCAACTGACTCTTATTCTAGCAGGTAAAGCACATTACACATGATGAATTAGTTTTCATGGAAAAGGAATGCATTGTTAAAATGTCCACTTATTCATGAAAGAGAATGACGGGAATCTTTCTTCAAAGAAGAGATATGGGCACTACTCATGGAGATATGCAACAAAGAGATTCATTCAAGCTGGTTCAAGGAGAATACCAAATTCACTATACACTGTCATTACATCAAATATGAAGAAATACTTTATAAACAATAACACATTTCTTCATAAAATGAATAAAGAACAAAATTAGTGTACATATATATGTTTATTAAATTGTGTAATGATATAATGTGGATGTGTCAAGTAAAACCATCACATCAATGCCCTACAAAATATCTTTGATATATTTCAATGCAATTGTTGTTATATTTGAATTATTCCTATTTAAACTAAGAAAAGAAAATTAATTACTGGATATAATCAAGAAAACACAATCAATAAGAAAAACCCCTTAGATTAAAAAAAATGCAGGGTTAAAATTTGTTCTAAAACAATTTTGAACAATTATTTTTAATTTATGTTTTAAAGTGAAAATAGCATGAACGGATAAAAATGAAACCTTAAAGCCATTTGGTGTATTTTCATATGAGATATCCATTTAAAAGTTCAAATTTACTACTTAATTAAATAGATGTGTCTTGCAAATTTCCAGCATAAATCGGCTTGAAATAATTCTTGAAAA
>OZ017785.1:5782857-5866534 GCA_963969325.1 Lycopodina hypogea | reverse complement strand
ATGATGACGCTAATGATTTAGAAAGGACCTACAACTGTCATGGGCTTGATGTCATGATTTAGTTAACCCAGGCCGAAGGGGCTGTTTCTGAAGAAAAAAGAATCTGTCTAGATATGACTGAAACTATGAATATTTACTTTCCAAGTATGTGTTCAAGTATGTATTCAAGGACAACTGTTGTATGTGTCTTAGTGGACATCTACTACATTACCAGCTGTATACTGGCCTGGCTTACTACACAATCATGCGCACACACATACAAGGCTAGCGGGTCACATATTATGCTGTTTAACTTCACCCATTAGCGCCTGCTCGCTGAAGTAAACTGTTAAAATGAGATAACTCTTTAGAGTCAACTAAAGATGATTGGAAAAATAAAGGGAAAAAAAATAACCAAAAAAACAACAACCAACCATTATCCTTGTAATTACAAACCATTGAGGTAGCCCCAGCTCAAGTCCTAATTCTAATGAAAGAAGAAATGGGAAGACCAATACCACCTAGTTTCCAGCTCTCCAAACAGTCAAAATCATCACTACCTACTCCTCTACAATACTATATGGCTATTCTAGCTAGTAGAGAGTCTGTTATTAGACCTCATCATATCAGCAGTTCAGTGTGCAGGCCAAGAAACTCATTATAGCCGATCACATGTAAAGACTGAAATAATGCTAAAAACTGGTTTAGTTGACTCAGAATTGCCGTTGGCATTACTCTTTCAACCGTAAGGGACAATACATATTGTGGAGCTAAGCTAAATTAACACACAGATACAATACCTGGAGTGGTTCCCACAACATTCAGTTGGATTAGATCAATCAAGTGCATTACTACTAACCCAAATGTCTGGCACTTAAAATTATGTGTTGAAACATCCAGTAGTTCCCCCCCCCCCCTCCCCCGCCAGATCCACCCACTCACTCATGGAGGGAAACAAGAGGATACAACATACATCATACTTGAACAGACTTCCTGTATTCCTAGTCACAGTAACTTCACACACCCTGATTACATCTCTTCAGTCTCTAAATGCTATGCAACACTTACATTAGTGGAATCCCAGAACTTTAAAAAATATATATTTTCAGCAGATCTTTCCTTTGCCGTTGTTGTGTTTTTGTTTAACTTCTTTTCACTCATTTTCCTCTTTTAAAACTAATCAGAGCAATCTTTCTTTTCCTCCAAGACCCACTAGGTAAAAATTACTGTTTAGGATGCATTTCTTCAGTTTCTATTTCTCTACCACTGATTGAAGCCTCAAAATTAAGAAAACGAGCAATGAGGGGGGAATATTGACATGATGTGGGAAGGGGGAGAGTTACAGTTGAACACATGGCCTACTTTTGGTTGCTCGTGAAGAATTCAACAAATGTGAAATGTTCATAAGGACACTTAACAAACTTGTGGTGCTATTAGCACTAATTAAAAACTGCAATCACAAAAAGAAATACTTGCTAATCTTTCTAATTAACACTGGCTAATCACTTGACTAACCTATGAGCAGTGCACTATCTCTCGCACAATTAATATGCCTGCATCCACACCTCTAACTTCATTATTTCCTTCCATAATCACATCGATTATGGTGAAACTCTTTCTGTTGTTTTATACATTTTTTTTTCTTCCATTATACAGCATTTCTCTCCTGAGGAAACAAATCCCCTTCAACACATAACCATGAGTCTTCACATGACTGCTCCTGTCAGTGAGGGATTGATACATAGTTATATATAGAAATGAAGCTCACCACAATGATAGTTCATTGGATACCAAAAATTAAAAAAAAAGTATGTTTCTTTATTTTTCACAACTGATGTCCCCAAGAGAGAGAGAGACAGAGAATGGGGGGGGGGGGGGGGAGGAGAGAAGTGGAGAGGGAGGTGGAGGGAGAATGGAAAGAAGGGGAAAAGGTGGGGAGAAAGAGAGGTTCATCTGTAATTGAGATTATATCCCCCCCCCCCCAATAGCCATCTAAATCAATTTAACAACAAGCATATCCCAATGTCCTCTGCAAATACTTAAGTCAGATAGAAACAATTCATTATCATTTACCACAATGTTGGCTAGGCTCTGATTTAGCTATAGCATAAGATCATAAAAATGTTTTTTTAATCTGGGAAATAGAGTTCCATTTAATCCAGTTTACTCATACTTAAAAATTCAATTGGTTGTATCCAACACAAAACTCAATGGCAGATGAAACCTTGATATAAGCTGAAGAGCTGGGAAGAGAACTCTCTCTTGGCATGAATAGGCTGGAAGCACTTTGGTCACATTTACAAGCTCAGGAAACTTCACAAACTATGTAACCTTTTCATGAACCAGTGAGGAACTGATCAGTGAGACTGTCTGCTCATCTTGATCTAATCTTACTACATTCATTCTGCTTGTTTGGGGACTAAATTTAAAAAAAAAATAAGATATTTCACTGAATTGTGATTTTAACATCACTTTAGGTAACCAGGATAACTGTGACACTAACATACAACATAAAAACCACCACAAAAAAAAACAACATGCACTCAAAATGCTCGGAATTCAGATTTTCCAGGTTCCCAGATCTCGGAAACAATGTCCTTTGCATGTTCAATCTTGTACCAAGTATCACCAAAACAGAACATATAACTGAAATTATATTTTGAGCATTGAAGCATTAGCCTACTATATCACGTATATTGAAGTTATGGGGTAACAAACATAGGATGTCCATTTTAGACTTGATGTGGTTTTGATAAAGCCATGACAAGCTGCTCTTCTGTCCCTAGCCCACTTGCCACATCATAAGTATTTTAAGAATGTTGAGTGTTGATTTCTGGATGCAGAGTAATATATGCTGCAGTCATTCAGAATAACAGCTCGATAGCTTTTTTATTAACAAAGTTGTGCATGTGTAAATAAGAGAGAGAGAGTGTGTGTGTGTGTGTGTGTGTGTGTGTGTGTGTGTGTGTGTGTGTGTGTGTGTGTGTGGGCGCGCGCCATTTGACCATTGTGTATTATCTTAGGGTTGGTGCAGTCTTGAGCAGTATCATATGTGAAGAACTTGCTTAAACCAATTACCTATCAAAAATATGCGAGAATCAATTAAGAGACAAAATAGTACAGACTGACCATTTAATTAAAGTGCAAATGTGAAGTACAATGTGAGACTAATAAATATTAATGCAGGATGGGTACAAACAGCAAACCAACACTATCGGAAGTGAAGTCAGAAATAAACGTTGCTTGTTGCAATGATTACCACATAAATAACAAAACATTCACATAACACCTCTGCTAAAGTTGGAGTATCCCACACCGACACATGATAATGTCACTATCTGCCACTTAAGCCACACCTCTTCCTCTGTGCTTCCTTGATCACACCCCTCTCCTAGGACTTCCTCTTTGCTCTCCACCTTAAATGTTAGCTGGAAAAACTGCTTCAGATGACGCAGAAACTGAATCCTACATGATAAAACAATAACAATGTCAAATATCGAAGTTCACATTCAAAATCATATACATACATAAAAATAAAAGTACAATTTTGTAAATACATGCAGTAAGGCAAACTAATAACAGAGAGAGTTCATTTTGCAGCAAAAAATAAATTCAATTCTGTGAGGGTCTTTCGTTATTACCCCCCTCCACCAATTAGCATAGCAGGTGAAACCAGGCACATTATGACCTTATTCTGTCTTCTGAGTATTGTGCCAAATCTCAGTACATGTATATGCATATAGGCACATAGTAAGATAGACTTCAGCTTTTGAACGCGAAATAAGTATATAATTATTGTTCACTCATGTGATGTGTTGTGTAGATGAAAGGTTTATTGTCTATCTACATTATGTGTCAATACAATTCAGTGTATTAGGATATAAGTTGTGGAAAAGTATGCTATAGTTTGTCCAGTGGAGCTAATTAGTGTTGTAGTGTTAGTGTTGTATCTGAATTGAAGTCATTCTCTCATCTTCTGTATTCTTCTCCATTCATCCAAAGTCTCCATTATAAATTCGTAACAGTGATGCTTGAAAAACACTAATAATTCCATTTCTAATTATTTGACCTCATAAAATCTAGCCTTTGATGCACTTATGATATGAGTGACCCCTCCCCCCCAAACTTGGCTAAAAGATCACAGTTAAAGTTGATTTCTAAAAAAGCCCCTCCCCTCCAAATAGTGCACTCCTTATGTTCCAATACAAACCATCATGCTCACAAACACTACAGTAACACGCTCCAGTGTAATACTCATCTACTACTACACTCACGTATATGGAGGCAGCTCCCCCAACTGTATCTTTGACACGTCCCTCTGCCCCAGAGCCATGAACAGCAGGGGTATCACCTGACAGCACACATCAGCACATCCACCCTGGGGCAGTGAGTAGAGAGAGAGAGAGAGAGCAAAGGTAAGGTATACTACAGCTGCTGTTGAGTGCAAATGATTGATTAGCTCATGACACATTGTAATTTGGCAGAAAATAAAGTGTGAAAAACATTTTTCCTGCTGCCTGTGGTTAGTTCACAATACAAAGCTGATGCTCAAATATTATACATGGTTGGGATAGACTGTACTTTTCACCCATGGTTTAGGGTTGGAATAGACTGTACTTTTCACCCATATCACGTCAAATATGGCCCACTGTGACCAATAGCCTGGTGGCCCATATCTCCCCACATGCAAACACCACCTGATTCTGCTGTCACTGGTAAATAATGACAAATTTTGGGCATTAAAATATAAAGACACAGAAGAGCTCCCCACAGAAATCGAGACATTCTTTATCACATGTACAACAATAAGTGATATTATGTACAAACATTTTCTTCTTTCAATAATTAGCAAAGATATATGTAGTGTAAAAAATAGTAGCAATTATTTGCACTTAGCAGCCTTAATACTTGAGGCTGGAGAAGTATTTAACCCCATCACAGAGAGAGCTAGGTGTCAAGTAAGTTGAGATAAGAGGGAGAGTTGCTTTAGTTTCCACAGGACAGTTACTTGGGAAAGTATGCAAGGGTTAAACAAGCATACTAATCATTTAGCTAATAATTATTGAATTCAACAATGAAATCATTGAAAGGGTTAATGTTTTTACATGCTAAATCATTTGAAGAATCATAAAAAAATTGAATTATCTATTATAATGACAACACGTGTTTGTACCTTCACTATTTCCTCCATGAGTAGAGAAGCAACCTGCGTCCCTATGGCCTCAGGCAACACTTGGTGCTTCTCTTCCCCACTGCCTCCTTTTTCTGTGGTGCTGCCTGGGGCTACAGGGATGGGTGTGGTCGTGTGAACGCATGAGTAGCTGGATGACTCAGCTGCATGAGTGGTGCCTGTGGTACTCTCAGAGACAAGGGTGAGACCAAATCCAGGATGCCTATAGAAAGAGTCAGAGAGAGAGAGTGTGTGTGTGTGTGTGTGTGCGTGTGTTCGTGAAGAAAATAAATAACACAGGGAATAAAACACAAAAATAATGAGAGCCTGCATAAGTGCATATAAAAATTGAATTTTTTTCATTTATTTCTTATTTCTTCAAACCATACCCTTTTTAATCAGCTAACAGATGCAGCTGCCACTCTCATTAGCAATGCCATAGTAAAACATTTTCCTTATTAGTCCAATGTTCCAATGAAGTACAGTTTACAAATAAGGATAATCAAACCACTTTGAGATAGTAAATACAGACTAAAATATTCAACAACAATTATTGCAGGCAGAATTAGATCGATAAGCACTCCATCGATAAAAACAACAAATTACACAATGTTCCATGTATAGCGAAATACAAATGTTAATGGGTCAAGGGTTCATTCTGCTCATTATGGTACAGGGTTGAAGATACAGAAGGAACAGATGGGAGTGGATACTAGTTGAAGTAGGTTGATATTTATATGTGATGCTCCATTAAGACTCAGCAAGTATAGGTTGATGATAGCTCTGTGGAAACGCACAACGGACCAACATCACACTGGGTTGAGGCAGGTTCAAGTAGGTTGACACTAGCTCAATGGGGACGCACACTGGACCAACATCACACTGGGTTGAGGCAGGTTGAAGAAAGTTGACAATAGCTCTATGGAGACACACACTGGACCAACACCACACTGGGTTGAGGCAGGTTGACAATAAATCCATGAAGGACACATTGGATCAACATTACACTGAGTTGAGGCAGGTTTAGGTAATGGGGAAACACATTGGATCAACAGCTTACCGAATTGAGCCAGGTTAAAGCAAGTTGACAATAGTTTTATGTGGAAATTACCGGCAGGTTAACAACACATCCATCACCTTTAGCATTTGATGAGGATCTAATCTATTATACTGTTATCTACTTATAAATAGGAGCTTTGTGTGTGTGTGTGTGTGTGTGTGTGTGTGTGTGTGTGTGTGTGTGTGTGTGTGTGTGCACGCGCGTGCGCACGTTATTTTCACTGTCAAGCCGATGGACCAATCAATCTAAAATTTGGTAATGTTCTCCAAGTAACCAGGTGAGCATTATGAAACATGTATGGGTGTGGAAATGGGTGTGGTAATGTCATATCACACTCATAGGAAGTTGTTTTGGCTGCCAAAAGGTAAGTAAAGGACAAATCAGGTTGAAATTTGGCATGCGGTTTCCAAGTACAGTACTCAGATGAGCATTATTAACTACATGTGGGTGTGACAATGGGTGTGGTTTAGTCATGGCTACACCCACACAAATTGTTTTCACTGATAAGAACTAATCATACTGAAACTTGGTAAGTGGTCTCCATGCGACCTAAAGACTATTAATATAATAACCTGTAACTGTTTAGCCACACAGATAAAATATTAATGGAGACGGTTAGATTAATCAAGAGGAGCTATAAGTGGAACAAGATTTAATTTAAACCCCAAAGTACACACATAGCCACACCCACAGGAGAGTAATACACTTTTCGGTCACATGCTGGACCAACCAGGCAGATATTTGGCATGCAGACTTCGTTCATGTGACCATGAATATTATTACCCTCCTGCATTTGTGGTCATGGGTGCGGTTTAGCCGACAAACATTGGTGTAAAAGTATGAATACCATTACTGACATATTTCATTCAAACTGCTACCAGCAGATCTGGCTTTAGTTGCTTACAGCACTTCCATACTTGGCTGCACCAATACCATGCAGCAAAGCTGCAACAGGTCCACTAGTTTAATTAATTATTACATTGTTCAAGTTTTGTTATGTTATCTAATACCAGCACAACATCTTCATAGCAGCTGGCAATCAAGGATACGCAGTTCCTCGAACTTTCTTACCCTCCCTTCATCTACGAGCAGTAGAGGCTTCATCTTCCTCACCACAGGGCAGCTGAAGATCACCTGACCCGATCCATCAGGCCACACCCCTCTCTTCTGAAGCTGAATATAAACATACATAGCAATGGGCATATCTCCTTCCATTTCCTGTCAAGCATTGTAGAGTATATCAAAGTGTACAGCAGGTCCTTATCATGTCCTCTGTCCTTGACTGCAGCAGCGACACTTCACAACTTTCAGCAGTTGCACTATCTGGATAAGTATTGACCATAGGCTCGCTACAAGTGCTCTCTACAGCTTGCCCTGAGCCACAGTGTGATTCTGAACTCTCATTCTGGTTCAAAATGTTGAAAAGAAAAAAACAAACAAACAACATTTTTCTATGCTAGAACAATTCTATGCAAACTATTCAGTGTCACTCCCTCCCACCCTACTCTTCATGGTGGAGTGGCTGTGACAACAAGCAACAGTGGTGCCTGTTGCAACGGGAGATCCCAATGATCATGCTCTGATGCCTGCCTGCCTGCCTGCCTGCCTGTCTATCTGTGTGTTTGTATGTGTCCGGAAACTCCTCCTAGACTTGTGGACAGATTATGAATAAATTTGCATGAATGTTCCCTAAGGCTCTGGGATATGACTATTTTAAAAAATGGTTCGGATCAGGCTAGTGCTTGGCCAAACATTTTTTAAACATTTTGGACAATTTGGTAAAGGGTCATTTTATATAAATAAAAGTAACCTATGATCTCTAAAAGCAACTCGCACACAGACATTGTATAGATGGAAGAACAAACAATAACCAAACCACCAAATATAACAAAAAAATAAATCTATTTAATATCAAATAACATACACACACCTTCAACTCCAATCCATTGTCAGGCAAAAGTTTTTTCAGCAAAGGAAGAACACAGACTCTGTAGTAATCTACCTGTGGTAAGAAAAAGACAACTTTAGTATATGTTCCAGATAGATTTCTTCCGAGGGTAAAATAATTTGGAGGATGGTTTGATGTTGCAGCCCTAAGGGACAGTGTAAACACTGGACCAACATCACACTGATTTGAAGCAGGTTGAAGTGGGTTGACAATAGCTCAATGGGAACACACACTGGACCAACACCAACACTGGGTTGAGGCAGGTTGAAGTAGGTTGACAATTGCTCTAAGGGGACGCACACTGGACCAACACCAACACTGGGTTGAGGCAGGTTGAAGTAGGTTGACAATAACTCTTTGGGGACACACACTGGACCAACATCATGCTGGTTTGAGGCAGGTTGAGTAAAGTTACACAGAAGCTATGTACATGAATAGAAGTAACACATACACCACTTGCCCTACCGACAGATCACATGGTCCATTAGTGATGCCCTTGAGGGTGATATGGATGGCTCTTTTTGCGAACGGGGCAAGTTGGATTAGTGGCTCCAGGAAGAACCCAATCCCTCTTGCCTACTGCAATCATGCTCCAGGGCTCCCCCTATCAGTAAGCCAGGATGATAGTAGAGACTGGTGCCTGTAATGGGATAAAACATTACCCATTACAACCACTTAGAAACTGAGTGGGCCATACATAATAGATTAGAGAAACATGGTCACAGTCAGTGAGCAATAATTTTGTTGTTTGTTCATTTGGTGTAATTGCCACTCAAACTAGGGAGCCTCACTTGCTGTACTGCAGGCATCACAGAGATGGTGATTTTGAAGAAAATTTGTGACAAGAGTTAAAAATTGTAGCAAGGTGTAAAGACCCTTCAAGTTAACATTACATATTGTTGGATTGTAGAGAGAGAGAGAGAGAGAGAGAGAGAGAGAGAGAGAGAGAGAGAGAGAGAGAGAGAGAGAGAGAGAGTGAGTGTGTGTGTGTGTGTGTGTGTGTGTGTGTGTGTGTGTGTGTGTGTGTGTGTGTGTGTGTGTGTGTGTGTGTGTGTGTACAACCCCAGGGTTGTGAGTTCAAACCCAGCAATGACAGGAAACGTTCCTGTCCTTCAACATCTTTCCACTCCAGTTCACCCAGCTGTGATGAAGACCTGGAATTTTCTGGGGTGCAAATTCACTAACCATGGCTTGTCAATCAGCTAAGGGTCCAGGTGGGACTTCGGGTGCCCACACCCATAAGCTGAGAGTCTTGGTCAGTCCTCCTGTGAGTTCCTAGCCCAGCTCCAGGAGTTTCCTTGCACAGGCTCATAATGCCTGCTTAGTGCACAGGCACCCTGAATATGTCAGGTGCACGTGATCGTGTTGATGGCAGCTAGACAGTTTGCATTTTCATTTTGTGTGTGTGTGTGTGTGTGTGTGTGTGTGTGTGTGTGGTGTGTGTGTGTGTGTGTGTGCGTGCACACACACACACACACGCTCACACCAAATCATAAACAAAATATTGCAAATCCCGTTACTTTACCTTAGAGTACCATATAAGTAAGCTGCGAAAAAATTGAAATATAGAGATGAATTTTCGAAAGAAAAAAGTAGACCAGAATGAACTTTAAAAACAAACAACAAACACACAAACAAAAACAGCAGCCGAAAATAAATAAAATATTTTAAAAAATCAACTACCAAAAAAACAAACAACCAAAAACAAACATTAAATTTTTTTAAATTAGAAACAAACAAACAAACAAAACAGAAAGAGTTTCAATTTACAATTGAAAGGTTGAACATTTTTTCGTGGCTACAGTCGGCACCAACTCAGTGTTGGGAAACACAATAATCCTAGCCCCAGGCATGGTGGGATGTCCTGACAACAATATAACCTTGATGGTTGACTCTGTCATTAGTACTGATTTAAGGGTTAAATGATATTCCCCCCCCCCCCCCCCCCAAAAAAAAAAAAAAAAAAAAAAAAAAAAAAATATATATATATATATATATATATATATAAAGTGCGGTTTGTTAACTTGTAGCCAATAAACATGAATATCAGAGGATAAGAAAGATTTAAAAAAAAAAAAAATTCACAAATTTAACAAGTCATGATTAGTGTGATTCATTTACCCTAGTCTATGTCTACTGAATTACCCCTTCCAACATTTATGAAGAGGCATTCTTGTGAACATTTTTTAAACAGTCACGTATCTTTTGAAAGAGCAATTTTATGCCTGGAAGGCACATGAAGCAGCTCATTTAAGGATATCATGCGACTGCTTCAAAAATAATCATGACAATGGCGTTAATAATTGTGGAAGGGATGATTTAGTAGATATAAATTGAGGTAAATGAATCACACTAACCGTGAATCATTGAGTTTGCTCTGGTTGTTCAATAGCGATTGGGAACTACACTGCTGCTTCAAGTTACAGTTACGACATTTCCATCATAATAAAATTACAAATAAAATCAATCTGGACTGCTGGCTCGACATCGGGACTGGTCTTGCCTAGGCTTAGGGTTACCATGATCTCATGGTGTAAAAATGCACAGCAATGGTTAATATCGTCAAGACAATGAAACTCAGGGATTGTGGCAAGAAGAATCAGCCGAGAGGTGAGTGGACGGAAAGCCAACCCATATGTGGTCAAATTCAGCACTTTAGCCTATTAAATTAAACTAAAACCAAAAGCAAAAAAAAACCCAACACACATTAGTTAGCTGCATTAGTGTTTAATACAGCAGATTGTCCACATGCATTTCTAATGGAAAACCACAAGGAGGGGGAAATAAAACTTTCCCCTCCCTACTTGCCATCAACAACTCCACCTTCAATATGTTTACCACTACTTTATTTCAGCAACTCTATATTTTACTGGCTACTAACAGAGTGAGCATCCTTATACCTCAGCTTTGTGAAGAGAAACTGGCTCTTAACAAAACTGAGTTCTAGTTCTCTAGAATCTATCATAAAACTTCAATGCTGCAATATGTTAAACTGTATCACAAAAAAATGGCATTGCAAGTCTTATGATATATTCAAGAGAACTTGATATTGCAGAGAAATTAGGGGTGAAAAATTCAATAAAAGAATTTCCAGGAAGCAAGGAGAATGATATTTTTCAGATTTTTTTGGTTGACATTTTAATGCTTAATTATACTCTCTTTTTCAATCACGTGATAATACCATGAACATTGTGACCTCATTTAATTGTTGCTGTGCCAACACTATCTTTAGTACCAGCCCCACCCCCACATCTCCCCTGAAATTAAGTTACAAACCTGTCTCATTTACTTCTATCTTTGATCCATTGGTCAGCTTATCCAGGAGCCTTATAAAGCCAGCCTCAAACTCTGCATCATTACAAAGATAGAATGACCAAATCTGAAAGTTCAAGTTTTGCATTTATAAATATGTAGGAATAATATAGCTAGGCACTTGCCCTTCAAGCCTGGCTCCTCCGAGTCTTCTCCAATGTTTATTATTCTCACCGGTCTACCACTGAGCGTCGACAGCACTAACCTCTGCCTGAAGTAATTACAGCCTTCTAACTGTAGCTGAGCCACGGACATCGTCAACGTGGGTCATCTGTTGATATATATCGATCTTTACCATTTACCCTTGGTCCTGTATGGTCGGACACTTTACCTTACCCCCTATATTAAGTAGGTAAAGGAACGCAGTCTACAGACTGGAGTGATGTGGGGAAATGCAATCATTGAGAGCCTTTGTTCTGTTAGAACTCTCTGGCCGTGCAGTGTTAGGACCTTATCACCTTGTGTGAGCCCTTAACAGTTAACTGGAGATTAAATGAACCCATTGCAAACCAGTCACCAATATTTTATGGTAACCATATAAATTTATGACCTGACCTCTTCCCATCTGATAATCAGTAGCACTTGTCTGTTTTATTTGGTAGGGAGGATGACCTGGGGAATTCACTGGAAATATATTTTTATGTGTAGGATTCTGAACTTAATTATGTATTATATTTATGGCCAGCCAATATTTGGTTGAATATAAAGGACCTTAACCCAGGGGGAAGAGGGGGGGGGGGGGGGGGGGGGGGTAAGTGGAGACAAAATAGAGGACTTGTGGCCCCTGAGCAGTGTAGGACCAATGGAATCAATTCTAAATGGAACCGATTTGATGAGCTTTTTTAGAAATAAAGTATTGATTTTTAACATGACTAAATTAAAATATTCCTTCCTTTGTCTCGTGTGTGTGTGTGTGTGTGTGTGTGTGTGTGTGTGTGTGTGTGTGTGTGTGTGTGTGTGTGTGTGTGTGTGTGTGTGTGTGTGTGTGTGTGTGTGTGTGTGTGTGTGTGCGTGCAGGTGAGCAGGTTATGCTACACTAGTGCATGAGGTGTAATGTGTGTCAACATTATCACAGCCCTAACAACACCATGGCACAATTGTTTGTGCTGCCTATTGACTTATTTCTTGTTGAGTTTTGTCATGACGTATTATCATTATTGCTGTGTATAGTGCATGCTGCATAGGACACTGCGCAGCCGTAATATTGTCGCTGTTGCTGCTGCTGAGGTTGACTCATCAGATAAGGCTGCCAACATGGTGGACCAGCAAGAAGTGTTGCTCTCAGCCCCTCAAGCCTAGTAAGTCTGACTGTTCTACTAGCCATCATGTACTGTTCCTCCATTGCATTTTACTGCCCCCCCCCGAGTTACTTACAGCTATTCCTCTGTATGTCGTGTGCCCATGTGGACTTCCTCTCTCTCCAATGGTCACTTTGAAATAGATTGGACTTGTGTTGCTCACATAGTCCCATCACAAAGGGTGTGGTCTCAGCATACATTTGTGACATGTATCATGATCTAAGTTCGTCGGTCGGTCGGTCGGTTGGTCGGTTGGTCGGTCGGTTAGTCGGTCAAAAAAAAATTATGAAAAGAAGAAAAAAGCACCTGCTCTTTTAGCTATTTTGTACAATCTGAGATAGCAATAGTACCAACAATGCCTGCACAAACTATAGCACCCATGGTTCCTACAAATGGGTTATGTATATGTAAATATTTAAAGGAAACTTTTGAGATAAAAATTTTTACAGTGTTTCATGCTGCTGGAGAGAGTTATTTTTACCTTGAACAGAGAAATAAATGTCAGCGGCAAAATTACACATGATAAACAAATACATTATGTGTCACGATTGGTGTTGTTGATGAAACTTAGAAATCATATTAGCTTATGTAACCTTATGGAAAATTTGTATACTGGATTTCCAGGTGTGTATGTTATTTTGTATCGTGTAATGTCTATGGGCTGGCAGGGGTATAAAAGACCCAGAAATACTGCAATTACTCTGGCTTATCTGGTGGCAGCATGGCTTCTCTTAAACCCTGACAAGAAGAACAAAAGTATTCATTGAAGGGAAAGTAAGCAGCTATTCTTTTATGCTTTGGGATGGAATCTCTATTTACCCTCCTTCCTTTTGTTTTTTTTTGTTTTTTTTCAGTTTAGTTTGGTGAGTGTGAGAGGAACAAAATAGCCATTGAAGGTAAATTATGACTATTCAACAACAGGCAAGCATAACACTGTTTCAGTCTCCTTGCTGATGGCATGCTACACATTGGGCCTCTGCTCTGGAAGATGCAGCAACATCTTACTAGATCTCCAAGCCACCTCAGGGAGCTCTTTGCCATTGTCATCCATGTTTGCCAGACCAAGGGTAAGATACCTCCATCACTACCTACTCAGACTTTAGGTACGACACAGAACTCATTGCCATAGAAGACAAGATAGTCAACAATGAGGACAAAGACCTTCCAACTTATGGCCTACTAGCTCCTCATTTAAGGGATGCTGCTGCCAGTGTCCCCAGGGAGCTTTCAAGGGAGACTTTATGGGACATTAACATGACCTCCATATTCATGCAGCTGGTGGACACTGCAAATGTAGTTTATCTCACTTTGTCCGGGCATGTAAGGCTAAAACAATTTCAAGAAAATGGTATTTAATCCAAGGCCTTTAATATCACATTTGGTGATAGCTTTTCCTGTGGGTATATTATTATAACCCAGGCAATGTTGGGTATGTCTGCTAATACAATTGTACATATTTGATACATTTAGTGCAGTGGTCATAAAGGTATTACAACTTTTTTTAAAATAAGACTAAAATTTTATGCAGATAGTGCTAATGACCTTAATAAGGGAAATGGTTTGCATAATGATGAGGTATGATGTAATGCATGTGATGTCATATGTAATGATTACTTCAAACATGATAATATTATATATGCTGACATTCATATAAGTAGTATAATGTAGATAAGAATATATTGTTTGTTTTCTTACATGTACAATTTGTGTTATGTTTATGGGCATACATGTGCCTAGCATGTAGAAAGATGTATTTTTTAATGGGGTTTTTTTATTTGTATTTTGTGTTCCTATATAAACGTGTTCTACCAAGCCTATCTTGTTGCTCTGATTCCCTGTAGACCTGTTTTGTCTTATTCACTCAATGCTCTCTGTGTCATACTAATATTTGTTTGTGTATTAGTAGTCAAATTATGTCCCTGTTGATCTTAGAACATAAACACAGTTAGGGTTAGGGATATCATTAGGGATCGATAGTTTATGTTACACAGTCGTTGGTGTTAGGATTAGTGCCTGAGTTAGACTAGGGCTGGTGTTAAGATTATTGTCCAAGTTAGACTATGGCTTATATTCAAAGCTAGGGGTTTTATTTGAGTTTAGTTAGAGCTAATCAGTGGTTGGAGCTAGAACAGCATGATATTCAGGAGGTACCTTGGTATCTTCCCCTCTCTCCCCTTGTCCCTTCTTCTATCCTCACCATTCTGTTGTATATCCAGTGCTTGTACCTACTAAATGGTGACTGATTGTTGCAGTGTGAATGTGCAGTGTCCGAGCTCTCTGGCGCTCATGCTGGAGAGTGCCGCTCGCTCGAGAGATTATCGCAGAGCTGCCCTTCTCTGTCATTTCTGCTGGAATGAGGCCACGAAACTGACAGTAAGTCTACCAGCAGTGGCAGTACAGGACATGAGGAGTCCGTCATAGGGGAGGGGGAGAGAATTTCAATTAGTGGGATATCATATGCTCCCCCTCCCCCCCTTTTATGAAACACTGTATATTTAAGTTTAATGATTATGTGCTTATGATTTATAATCTCTCCATCGGTCTCCAATGCTCTCTAATTAGGACTCATTGAATGTGGCCCCATCATCAACTTGATCCCTAACAAACCAGCTTGCAATATTTTAGTACCGGAGACTTACAGATACAGAATAGGAATGTATGCAGAACAGGAATGTGTGCAGTATGGAATGTGTTCTGGACATAGATGTTGTCAATATTGTGTCATCTGTGGATGACTATGTTACTAAAGATAGCCACTGCTCATGTTCACATGTCTGTGTATATCATAGCATACTCTGTGGCCTGGGCAAGTACTGGAATGTGGTCTTTTCCACCCTTCGGATAGACTGATATAGAAATTATGATATTATAGGGACCTGCTATATGCTTTAGTTAAACTCTGACATCTATGGACTGCCTGTGATATTGCTAATTTTGTGGTCATCTATAGACTGAATTAGATTGACCACAACCAGTGCCAGATCCATCCTTGCACAGAATGCTAGAGCTTTTGGGTGTTGGTGGTTTTAGATGGAGTCTTATCATAAGTTATCCCACCAGCCACACACAGCCTTGCTTATCCCAACACAGATTAATTTACACATTAATTAATAGAATTAAATGAGGTATAGGGGAAAAAAATTTTTTAACTGGAAAATGATATAAATGATGCATAGCAGTATCTAGAGTATATCATTGCAGTACAAATCTACTTGTTCATGACTGCAATATTATTAGTTTATCAACACACACACTCATTGGTATTGCCAATCCACTTCACTCGTGGATGAATAAAAGTAATCGATGAAGATCTTCCTGGTAATGAGTAATAACCATGAATGAAGTAAAAGTAATAATTATTTGATGTATCCAGGTGATGAACATACCATGCAAGATCAATCCACCGTGTGGGAACATCCAGTAGTTGTGAAATGCCTCGTCATTAGTACTGATGTATGGAAGAGGTGGCTGGGATTACCTAAATAAGAGAGACTAATAAAATATAGACATAGTAGCAGGAACTTTGTAATGCCTTGAAGAGATGTTGTAGTTGGTATACACACTGTGTTCTCCTCCAATGCTCACCCATAAGAGGAATTGGATTAGACGCCTCCATCACTATGTCACTCCAACACTACAATGGCCACCAAATAAAAATCATCGTAATTAGTTTAGACATCCAATGAATAAAACTATTTTATTAGTTTTTAAGTACCTGTAGCATGTGAGCATCGCGCACTGCAAGACGATTGAGTGGGTTCCTATATAATTAAAGTGCGCACATCCTGAATCCTGAATTAGTGGGAGCCTGAATCACCACATGCATCTCATAAATAGAATCTGTGCATTTTTAAAAAAATATAATAAAAACTTAATTTGGCTGGCATATTTAACTGACCAATGCAATTAGGGAAATTCCATATCTTTCCAAATTGGTGACTAGCTCCCTCCCACTCCGAGATGGGCACAGGTACTTCCACATATTCCCTCATAAGGACTTCCCGAAGTGCTTTACAGGACTCCTTCAAAGTAGAACACACTGTAGACCAGCCAATACCATATTTGAAGGAAAGACATACGTACCCCATAACATTAAAATGCAACAACAACAAAAAAAATTGTTAGCACAAAAAAAAATTGTTAACACAACAAAAAGTTTTCAAACCTAAGAATAACCAGAGGCTAAAAAATGAAAAATCATTACTAGCCTCACTGATGGTGAAATTTCAACTCTAATGGAGCTCCAGTAACGTCGATGGTCCATTCGCGTATCACCGTACATCCGAGAGAACCTTCGTATCTCCGTATTTCCAAGAAAACGAAATATAAAGGTTCTTGATGATATGCGGAAATGCTTACACCGATCCTCTGGATCAGGGATCAGGTCAAGTATCAATGTATATCATCAAGAACCATAGTATTTCCATATGTTTAAGAAACCTTCTTTGAGCAAATACTGTATCACTTATTTGTTGTAATTTCTGAAGCAGTCCAAGGTAGTATTCCACTAGTGGAATCAAGAGATGAAGAGCCTCCTTAAGTAAATCATGATATTCTCCTTGCTGCCTACTCCACCTGGATATAGAGTGAACCCATCACTCTTTTGGTTGTGGCCTGTCCATTTCTCCTTCACCTCACCCTCCACAGAAATGCAAGCAACTAGATAGCTGCTCTCTTGGTTCTCCTTCACATCTTCTCTGGGTAGGTGGATGGGTGTGGTTACAATTATCTCGGGGCAATCTGCAGCTGACCAGCCTGCTACATTGACTTGTGAACATATTCAATATTTCCATGTGAAATGAACCAAAATGAACGGTATGCAAGTTTAGCTTCATATCGTGAACCAGGCTTTACAGATAAGAATTTTTTCAAAATATTTGAAAAATGACTAATTATAAGATTGGAATGACGAATATGAATGGAGATCCAGGAGGTATAGGGTTGTGATATTTGCCAAAGAGAAGACAATATCAGGACGTATTCTCATTAAATCATTTACTACTAACACAGAAGGCTAAATCACTCCAAGGCCTTGTGAAAGTTTGATAATGCTCAGTATGCTAACTGTTTGGGGGGGGGAGAAATTGAGCAAGAGAACTTAACAACAATCATCAAGAATGATCAAGCTACACTCCCCCTTTAAAGAATGCCATCAAGAAAGATTAAAGACAAGTCTCAGTAGCTTCACGCTCCCAGCCTACACTGCCCGTCAAGAAAGATTAAAGACATAAGTCTCAGTAGCTTCACGCTCCCAGCCTACACTGCCCATCAAGAAAGATTAAACTATTGAGTCTAAGGACTTGTACACGCTGCACCAAAAAAAAAAAATTGATCTAGAATGCGTTCTAGAATGCATTTTATCCCTCCACACTGCTATTTGTCAAACACGTTCAAATCAAACACGTTCAAATTAAACACGTTCAAAACGCATTCATGCAGAATAACCTGAAAAGGTTGTTTGGAGAATACGTTTGGCTTAGGTGCAGTAGGAGCTGTCACATGATAGTTGCGTAGAATAGACTCTAATCAGGTAAAGGGTCAGGCTAGTCCTAGATGAATAGAATCTACTCCCTGGAAAAAAGGAATGGCTGGTTGTACAAGTGGTGAAACTGAAGTCTCAGTCAGCATATCGACGGGGGTAAATATTCAGTAGATCCACAAAGGGAAAGTGAATGGCTTGCAAAGGAAAGGCCAGGATAGAGATGTTTAGACCAGACAATGACCTCAACCCCACTCCTACACCCAAATGTCAACAGGACCCAACACCAGTTAAGAAGAGCTGCATCACTATAATCTGTCCTTTCATCATATTACACAAGAATGGGGACAGTGTCTAGCCACTGCACAGAAAAAAGTGAATAAAAACTCTTAACTCCGACTTGTATGAGAAACATATACTCAAAAGTAAACACTATGCTTACATTAAATCTTTAACCTGCGACTGTATGTTTTTCATTCCTGTGTTTTTTTCTTCATTTGATAGACACACTGTACACTCATTGTCCCTCCTCTCAGCTGTTGGGCGGGCATGCTGTGTTGCTCTCACTGTCAGTAGATAGACAGACAGCAGTAATGACTCACCACTATTTAATAATGGCCAGCGTTATTTGATTCTGCTTGATTTGAGGTGTGTTGGCTTGAACCCTTGAATATATAGGGTAATGCCATGATAGCTGAAATAGCTACCGCCTCATGGATACTTACTATCAATTGAACAAACTTTGGTCCAAGTTGTGCTGGTCCAAGCAGCAGTGCTGTGCTGAAAGGCAGTGATGAAGACACTACCATTCTAAGAAGCACACAAAGTGGTATGATTTTGTATCCTTACCAACATTAGGTAAAATGAAAAGAAAAATTGATAAATTTTCCTCAGATATTGCTGCCATCATGAGCGAGATGAATTTTAAAACTTGAACATTATAGTTGAGGATGAGAGGAAAAGAATGATATTGAAGGCAGAGCTAGACAAAGTGAATAGCCGAGTGAGAGCAGAAAAGACGGATGTTTGAAGATGAACTGGAGGACCAGAGACGGGCTGAAGAGCGCAGACATGAACTATGAGTTAGTGATATGATGACATCGATGCTGCAACAAGAGATGAGTCCTGCTGCATCCACCAGACACCCTCCCTCCTGCTATCCTGAATTTTCCCAGACCACTCCCTTTCAACATTCCCCACCTTGATAACCTACCGAACCACTCCTAAATGATTCTTATGAAATAATTAAATTCGTTCTAATATATTCTTCAATCATTACTATTATGAAAGGGGAAAAATTATTCTTGCAGAAGTTGCACGATAGCATTCTAATATTCCATGTGTTCCATCTGTCCAGTGCATACAATCCTGGGCTATTTTGGTGATTTGTAATACTTGCAGAATCTTTTATAATATGTTGGCCAACCTTTCTTTGGGTGTGGAAGTGAGACCGACATGGGTATGAATGATAGTCCAAATTGTTGTTCTGAGTCAGATAACTTTCTACTTGATAAGTCGCAAAATGTTGATGACAAGGTCGAGGTATCCTCCGGTGGTGAAAATTCTTTTGTTGGATAGGAAGTGGATAACTATACTGGTAGTTGGACTTTTTATTGCTATCATATCCCCGTGTGGGTGTTTGATGACGGTAAGTCCCTGGATGTTCTCTGAAACATTGATAATTCCTACTGTTATTTTTTTCATTGTTCTCTCTCTCCTTGGTGGTCTGTCATCACGCTGTTGTTTCCTGGCATGTTGGTTGCCTGTGTTTTTGGTGTTGTAATTTACCAATTTTGTTCTGAAGTTATCCATTTTCTGCTCTTCTAGTTTGGATAGCTTCTTGAAGTTTGCTTTCATGACTGACTGATGATCTGTATATTCCATTGGAGGAACCTTGGTTGAGATATTGCTCATTGAGTTATCTATTGTAGCTATGATTTTATCAGTTTAATCTCTCAAATTTATGTAGTGTTCTGTTAGGAGGTCTTGCATGTCATCTTGGGCTTTATTTATTATTTTTTCGAATTCTTCCTAGATATTGGAGATCTCAGGTGAAGTGACCAGGCACTTCACCTTTATCCTCAACCTTGATAGTCAGTCGGTGTCCTCTCTGTTTGCAGTCATCCAGAAAGTCCAAGGTGGTATTGGTGATTATGTTCTTGGATGCTACGTGATCTTCTTCTTATTTGTAATAATTCCTCCCTTAGGATGGCTTGAGCAATAGATGTTAAAGTTGATTCGTAATTATTTTATATTAAGGACTTAAACTTAAGCTCAGGATTGCAAGGGGAACCCAGAGGTGTCTCCAAAATGGTGATTGGTTCTGTATTAATATTTGAGTTAGATTTAGCCACAAAGATGGTTGGTGTTTCCATGATGGTGTTATCTGAATCCATAGCTAGAGGACTAGGTGTCTGTCCGTATATTGGTGCCTTCCTGCTGGTGTTTCAATGGTAAGTTTGACGTAATCAGTGGACTAGGAGGTGTCTGCTGAGTTATGCTGTTAATTCTGTTCCTGGTGGTGTGGGAGGTGACATCTAAGATCTTTGTAGAGGCTGATCCCTGCTGCTTAGGATGTGTTTCTCGTAGGGGAGATTTATAGCAATGTTGACCATTGAACCAAATAGTTTTCATTTGATTTGTAATAGTAAACACATTCTTATTACTTGTGTGGTGGTCCTCTGTTCTTGTCTGGCCAGGGCTAGTTTTGGTGACCAACGTCAATTTACCAGTCCCAGATAAGGAACCTTCATTTAGTGTGGTACCATCTCTGAGGTGCATGCCCTCCTTTATGGCTGCCATGACTTGTCAGACTCAGAATGTTAATTGTAGCTACTGTATCTTCCAGAATTAGTCAATAGTTTATTAAAATAATATTGCTCGAATAGGAAAAGGTTTCAAGTAGATTTCAATAGATCTCATCAAATAATATAATGTAACACAGATGTTTCGACATATGGATGTACTATGAAGATGTCTAACAAAAAATTTGAATGCTAAACTCAAAATCAGACTACATGTACGAAGACACTTCAGGAACCTGGCGGATGCATGTGCCCTTCTCAGGGCAAGCAGTGTTAGCTGTCAAAAATGCATGTTAATATCCTGCAGCTGAATGTCGAAGGAATGTCATCGAGTAGCTGCTATCAAAACATGCAATTTGACTCATTCTCCATAAAGAAACCCACTGCTCCAATTCAGCTAAACTAGTTCTCCCTAACTATGAATTATCAGGATTTACTCAAGCAGGAAGCATGGCCTAGCCACGTTTGTCCAAAAAGATCTGAAATGAACCCATGAGGGGGAGTCTCCCAACAACTCGGATATTTACTGGCTACACACAAAAATAGACGCTACATACAGCTGGGGATATAAAAAAAAAAAGAAGCTGGAGTGGAAACTGCCTCGTCCAATGGGCTAATCTCAATGATCTCAGCCTCCTATACGACCCAAAAGAGCCATGCAGTTTCCACTCAGGTAGATGGAACACTGGAATTAACCCAGATCTGGTATTTGCAAGCTGTACCAGGGGTCATCTCCTTGACAGACTTGTGCTCAGAAAGTTCCCAAAATCCCAACACTGACCATTGCTGATTTACGGAAGAAGCCGTTAAGGACCTACCACCTCCAAATAGCAATGATGTGAATCAGACATACTAGGCTTTTGTGAATTGCTCATCTCAGTGGCAAAGAAGACAATCTCGTGCGGATATCACATGACCTATACTCCATGCTGGGATGAGAAGTGCAACAGCCTCTACCACGCCTTCCAACGCGCTGCCTCGGGAATAGAGACCAGACTTGCCTCAGAGAAATTATTTTCTCGGCTTGACCAAAAGAGGCAATCCCACTGGGCAGAGGCTGTAGATAACATCGACTTCATGCACTCTAGCCACAAAGCATGGAAGACAGTTAACCAACTGACCGGCCGGTCTGCACCTCCTTGCAAATGCCCCATTTTGGCAAGCTCCATCGCCTTTCAACTTGTGAACAATGGGGTATTCAAGAACAAGAACTACAAGTTAACCTGGCTTATGGTCAAGGAGGTGTCAGACTGATGGAGGGACCAAAGCGTAGACCTTGATCTCTCAGGAGATTTCATGACTGAGGAACTATACTCAGCCCTCCAACAACTCAAAGTCGGTGTCACAGTCTCAGATTACCCCCAGTCTGAGATTACCCCCAGTCTGAGATTGCCCCCAGTCTCAGATTACCCCCAGTCTCAGATTACCCCCAGTCTCAGATTACCCCATCGCTCAATGTGCATGCATATAGCCATGTCTCTAAGCCAATGAACTGCACCAATCTGAGTTTGTCCAGCTGGTCCTTCTCTGCAGTGATACACGTTCTACCTAGGATATCATTACAGAATATTATTTTTTGTGTAGCTTTATGTAGCTTTTGGCTTAACCACCTGTGGTAATGATTGAATCACCGAAGGACACCCAGTGTGCCAGGCTGGAAAGATTTGTCTTGCACAAAATTAAATCTCTGCAACTGATCCAGTATCTTTCTACTGGTAAGTATCCCGAATGACTTGACAACAAGGACAGAAGGAACATCAGGAACAACTACCGAACATATACTTGGGATGCACAAAGTAAATTATTTCAGTTATTTTATATGCTGCGGAAAGGGAGTACATATGGACTAACACTCACAAATGTAATTTTTAGAGGGAGAATTTATTATGTTGGAAATGACAAATCCACAAAGAAGAAGGTTCTGACAGTGGTGGCACTGGTGACAGAGGTCCTGACAGAGGTGGCACTCCAATCCAATGTGAGGCCACAGTGGAGTGAACAATACATTGAGCAAGATTTCCCAATACTATTCCTCGAGTGTGATGAAAGAAGATGTTGCAGATTACGTTAGTTCAAACTACAGTGGAGCATATTATTGATTATAATGAAATTTAACAAAGTATTTCTTTATCACTATTACATATGTATTACTGGTTAGCTCCTGTGATAAATGTCAGAGGTATGAAAAAATGAGAACTCAGGCACTCTACCTAAAGACGATCTGATCAAGTTGAAGGAGCCCCTGGAGCCAGTTTGCATGGATCTTATTGGTAAATATCAATTTAGATATCACTCATTTTTTGCATTGAAATGTAAAAATGTAAAATGGGTATAGTTTTGTCATAACCACACCCTCAGGCTGAAATTTGGCAAATGGAGTATTATTAATCAGGTGAGTATTACATAGGAGTGGATGTGGCTTTTTTAAAGCCATACCCACAGGAAGTTATTTTGGCCAACAAAAGTTATTTTAAACACCAACTAGGCAAATTTTGGCAGGAATTATCCTAGTAACCGGGTGAGTATTAATGATTGCATGTGGGTATGACAGTGGGTTTGTTTTATCACAACCACACCCATAGGAAGTCATTTTGGCAAGAAATACTAATTTAAGGACCAGCCATGCTGAAATTCGGTATGTGGTCTCCAAGTAACAGAGTTGCAGCCACACCCACAGGAAGTTGTTTTGGCTACCTAAAGTTAATCAATGGACCAACCAGGTAGAAATATGAGAAGCTTCTATAATGTTTTATGTTTACATTGGGCAGGTTACGCCATGTATATGCTGCTAGTATATACATATATAGATATAAATACAGATATATAGATATAAATACAGATATATAGATATAAATACAGATATATAGATAAAAATACAGATATATAGATAAAAATACAGATATATAGATATAAGTACAGATATATAGATATTAATACAGATACAGATACATTATAGAGGGGAGTCGACCTGATATTTTGGTGGTACCTCTCCAAGGATCCACACAACATTTGTTTTTCCATTTTCTATATCTTAAATACCTTTGGATTCAGAATCTACATGATGGCACATTAAGCACCTTTTGGCATTTTTGTAAATTTACGAATTAGTGTGGTTATTAAAGGAATAATCAAAATATTTGATTTAGCTTCAGTTAAGGAATTCATATTAAATGAAAAATGTAATTATGTCCATAAAAATTTGGATATGACTAACCATTATGGTTATCCCACACTGAGCTCTATTGAAGGTTGTTAACCACAACCAATGAATCCACTTATGTTTATTTATTGATGTAAGCATTTCGTCATTTATTAGCAATGCTGCCAATCTATTATATATCTAGGTCATAAATATATTTCGTATGCCAAACCCTTTGACCAAAAACATAGAAATTTGGCATGTGGTCTCCGAGTAATCAGGTGAGCTTTATAAACCACATATGGGTATGGTAATAGTTATATTTTCATAGCCACACACACAGGAAGTTAAAAAATAATAATAATCAAAGACCAATCTAGCCAAAATTTGGAGTGTGGTGTCCATGGAACCAGGTGAGCATTATTGACAAAATGTAGATGCAGTTTGGCCATAGTTAACCAACAAATAGTTGTTTTGCTTTCAAAAGCTAATCAGAGAATCAACGAGGCTGAAATATTGCATGCAGCTTCCAAGGAACTGGTTGAGCATTACTAAGCACATGTGGGTGTGACAAAGGGTATCATTTATTTTTTGTGGCCACACCACACCCATAGGAAATTTTTTTGGCTGCCGAAAACTAATTTATTGACCAATCAGGCTGAAATTTGACATGAATTCCAAGTAACTGGGTGAGCCTTATAATGCACATGCAGGGTGGGGGTGGAGGTGGGGGTGGAGGTGGGGGTGGTAATTGTAGCCACACCCACATTAAGTTGTTTTGGCAGTAACCGGGAAATATCATTAAACATGTGGGTATGGTTTTGTAACAGCCACACAAACAAGAACTACTTGGCTGCCAAAAGCTAATTAAAGGGTCAACCAGGCTAAAATTTGGCATGTGGTCCCCAAATAACTGGGTGAGCATTATTGATTGCATGTGAGTTTGGCAGTGTGTGTGATTTGAGCATAGCCACACTCACAGGATTTTTTTTTGCTGCCAAAAGCTAAATGAAGGACCACCCAGGCTGGAATTTGATATGTGGTTTACAAGTAATCTGGTGAATATTAGTAACTATGTATGAGTGTATTAATTGCTGTGGTTTGGTCATACCACATATACCGGAAGTTGTTTGGCTGCCAAAAGTTAATTAAAGGACCTATAAGGTTGAAATTTGATGTGTGGTCTACAAGTAACTGGGTAAGAGTGATTAACCACATGTGGATGTATAAATGGGTGAAGTTTGGTGGTAGCCACACCCACAGGTGAATTTTATGGATACTAAAAGCTAATTGAAGGATTAGCCAGGTCGAAATTTGAGTGGTTTCTATATTGTTTCATGCTAACATTGCCTGGGCCACATCGGGCATATGTTGCTAGTTTATACAATTTTTAATCTCACTGTATTTAATAATATTTACTTAATCTTACTAGTATATTTTCATGGTTTAAAAGAAAAAACTCAACTGATATAGTACATCCTGTATAAAAAAAGTGTTTGGAGTAACTCATTGATACTATAACATGACTTGACATTACCAGATAATATAAAATTTGTCTGACAACATATGACATTGTCTGATAGTATTTATTTCTTTGATGCAATATTTGTAATCAGAAGCAACAAGAGAACTGAGCCATAGGAGGCAGAGGATATGTTATTCCAGTCTATCATAGCCCATATGAGGTGGCTCACCAAATCGGGATGGGGAGCCAATGCAGCTGTCCTTCAAATAACTGCCTTTGCCCTTGTGTACTCAATGCAAAGTACTGTGCTCCTGTCTGGTGTTGCAGTGTACACCTGCATCATTGAGACAATTAATGACACACTCCACGTTGTAACTGGATGCCTGCTCCCTACACCATTGAACACCCTTCCTATCCTTGCAGGTATCCAACCTGCTGAGCTTCACCGAAAGCAGGCCATGCTATCTCTCAACTGGCGGGCTCTGTTACTAGGCCGTCTGCTTTATCACATGCTAGCAGATCCTGCCAAGTAGCCTCGGTGATTGAGGTCATGGCACCTCTTGGTGCAAGTTGCAAGCATTTCTTTAGGACCATCGAGGAGCAAAACATCAATGTGGCACAGTGGGCAGATCATGCTTGGAATGCAAATGGCACAACAGTGCCTCCAGACAGCTCTCTCTTATCTCTTATGCCAGACCTTGCCCACAGGGATGGGCTCTGCCGAAACCAGCATGGAAAAGGGTAAACCACCTTCAAACTGGTGTTGTGTGCTTCCGCTTATCCATGCACAAATAGGAAATGGCCCCTTCAGGGATCGGTGAGTGAAGCGTGGAGGATCAAACTGCAAACCATGTTATACAAAGATGCCAGTACTCTCACCAAATTGTGTCCATGGTCTGCAGGTCCTTGATGATGACTCTATTAAATGGCTCCTGACCTCATGTCTCAATATTTAGCCTGACTGGTATTGGACTCAAGGAGGACAACTTCAAACTTCAACTAACTTTTAACTGACTGACAAACTTCAGAAATGATTAATAATGATATAACTGATACCAAATTTACCATCATTAATATGATTAATGTAAAGAAAGAATACTTGTCTCATGGCAAAATTTTTTGTAGGAAGGATGCTACTTGTAAATTAAGTGAGCATGTGAGTCCTAATCTATGAGTGTTTCTGGCTAAAGGGTTTTCTTTTGATTTTTTTGTTTTTTTGCAGAAGGATATCTAGCATAGTACTGCAGCAAGTCGTTAAGCATGAAAATAATGTTAATGCAGAGGTTAAAGCTAAACAAATTTGCTGTACACACATCATCTGCATTATCTAAGGAAATTAGCATTGTCAATGGAGAGGAATTGCTATCAAGTAGACCAGAGTGATCACTAATTAGAGCCCTTGATGCTCTGAGTCCTACCTTGCTATCCCACCATTTCAAAATCACAGACAAGCTAAACCGCACCATGCCAGCAATACTAACTGGTATCACAGACATTAAACCAATCAGCCAACTACACTTCATTACTGGTATCAGATTACTTTATAAAATATGTAATTGCTATTCTTTCATAAAAACAATAATTATTTAGTTGTCTTTCAGGAAGATAGAGAAGCAACTTATATAGTGCATGAATGAAATGTCCACTAAAAAAATTGGATTCATATTTTTCATATCTAGTGTGTGTGTGCACAAGTGCATGCATGCTTGTACACAGCATGCACACATGTATGCCTGTAAGCAGCATGCATGCATGCATGGATGGATGGGTAAATATTCATTTTTTTAGTATCCATTCTTAGACAATAAAAGTATTAAAAAGTGAAGGATATCAATTTTGTAATTGATCATTACAAAATAGTTGAAAATTGGTAAATAACCACATAATTTGCTTGACTATGAAAATGTCCAAGGGTGCCAGGGTAGTATAATTCGTCTACTCGATCAAGAAGTTACATAGATGCCAAAAATGCAACAAAATGACATTGTGTTAACCATATTGCATGCTTTCCTGGACTAACAATTTTTCCCTTTCATATGCCACACACTCACTTGTATTCATAGTACTTCATTATTTTGTCACTTAATTCGAGTATGTGCACAGTTGGGAAAAGTTTAAGATAGAGTTTTTCAGGATTTGAAGCTTCGATCTATAGATATCTCTAGCCCTCCCCAGCTGCTGAGTTAAATATTTCTCCCATTTTTTAACTACGGTATCCACAGTTTTACCATGAAAGTGTTATATGTAATATATTTAAAAAAAACGGAGAAAAACATACCAACAAAGATGAGATATGAAAACTGTGATGAAATATTATCATCCAATCACAACTTAATGAAATTTTAATTTCTTTATATTGTCCACCCTCCTGCTATGTTTTTGCTCACAATAACCTATTTCCAGTGATGTTGCAGTGTGACCATATTTGATCACAGTGTTATCCTTGGTTGATTTGAGCTCATTTAATCCACATTATCATCTGTATAAATGTAAGGATGTCGCTTGCCTCCTGTGAAGTGGTGAGTGAAAATCTCTTTAATATCTTCTGGGATGATGTTTTCCTTAGTTTCACATGCTACGATGTCTTTGTTGGTATTGCGCCAAATGTTATTGTCCTCTGCTCTCAATAGTGAAATAGAAGAATCTAAATTGAAGGGGGAGTCTGATTATTGATATCAGACAATAAATCACGCACAGCATCTAGGGGAATCAGGGGAAACACCTTCTAATGTCAATGTGAAAACTCCCTAACAACTGAAATGCAGAATTGCAGATGTCACCTTATCAAAACCAAACATTTATTAATTGAGGTCTATATGTACACAAAAACCTGTGTCACCAGTCCCTAGATTAGATTTCACATACGTCCACACTAGAACAGGTTCCATTCTAACATGTTCTGTGTGAAGCCGCCTTGAGGGAAGGCTACAAGTGGCTTCAGAGGTATTTTATATTCCCAGTGTTTTATAATTTATTTAAGTTAAAGGATTAAAGCAATATACAGCTCATTGTATCCACAGTTGATTATTTTTGTGATGATGACACTTTGATTGGGACAATCTGAGTACTGAAACATCAACAGTAAATGAATCTCCATTTTTATCCACATGCAAGTAAATCAGACCAGAATATATATTAATCCTTCAAGAAAGGTATCCTGTGGTTTGTGTACTACTATACAAGTCTGGACCAAATGAAAATAATTAAAACTTGCTCTTGCTGGAGAAAGGTATAAACTGCATTCTTAGTCTGGACAGGTCACAGGCCTTCAGTGTGGTTCTGGACAACAGTGAGGTGATAGACAAACTCTGAGAGCACTTAAAAGAAAAAGTATTCTAATAATGGCAGGAACTCTGCAACATCTGCAATAAATAACAGGAACTCTGCAAAGAATAGACGGAAGTCTGATTAAGTATAAAAGCAATAACCACAACAAGCTTCAGTACTCTAGGAGTAGCCAGTCTGGGAATAAAAGGAAACAGTAAGCTTGGGCCTATAGCAATCAAAGAAGGCAGTAACTACTGAATCCTGGGCAGAAGATCACAACGCTGTGGACAAAAGCTACAGCATCTTGGACAGAAGGCTACAGCACTTTACAGTATATATTATGGAAGACTCAGCATCTTGGGAAGGAAATTACAGGTCTAAAGTTGAAATCTACAGCACTTCTGTGGGAAGAAGGATACATAGTCAGGGGTAGAAGGAAAACAGCAACAGCTAAAAAGGTGAAGATTCTGTTCTTCTATCCTTAATTTTACTTGGCAGTCATTGTAGGATATAGCTAGAGGGTGAAGGTACATCAAGCCTATCTTTATTCTTTCTGGAAGGTCCTTTCTGAGAAGCTAGTCTCCTCCCATTCCTTACTTGTCCCTACTACCCCTTTCTTTTTTACCCAATTTATCTTTCTCTGTAACAAGACTTTTGGATGTTAATCCATTGTTGCTGGTGATACAGCTGTGGCCAGAGTCTAGCCTGTCTTCTCTAATACCTACTGAAGTGAGAAACAGGAGTCTCTACTTCTTCTACAGAGCCTCAGCTTGCTGGTTGAGGTTAGAAGTCTTTATGCAGAGTGTTTGCTAAGATGAAGAGTGGGACAATAGAATAGTCTATTGTAATACATACTTGATAGAAGTAGACAATTATGTTGTTGTCCATGATTTAATGCACTGGACAGATGCAACACATAAATGGTGTGTGTTGCACTGCAAGTAATTTAGTTTAATGTAATCATGTGCATTATGAGACTATTTACTGAGTCCAAAAAGACTCTTTGATAGTAGTGGAGCATAGCACTATAGAAGTGAATCAGCATTAGGCTAGGCATAATAGGCTTCAAGATGATAAATAGTCTTGAATAGAGCAGTTATGGATTTCTTTCTAGTTTTGAGTTGACAATTTATAGATTAAGCATCACCACAACTCAAATGAAAACCAGTTAACTTATAACTAAAGAAGAATCACTGAATGTTTTACTCGCATTTTAGAAGTCAAGCTGCATATGGCCAGGCATATTTGTCTGGAGATGATGAAGTCATGAGTAGTAAGTAGTTAATGTAGTTTGTACTATCACATTTTTAGAAGACCTTGGACAAATTTAATTTCTTACATTAATAATAAAGTAGCAGCATATACCAGGAGTTGGCCAGCCATGTCCAAATGAAACCTTTGGAAGACACTCCAATTTCAGCCTGGTTGGTCCTTTAATCAGCTTTTTGATGCCTAAAGTACTTCCTGTGTGTGTGGTTATGAAAAACACAAACTCAGATGTGGTTAGTAATGCTCACCTAAAAACTTTGAAACTACATTACAAATGTGAATGTGGTTAGTTACTTGATTTGCTTTTGATAACAACTACCTGATTTGGGCTGGCCGATCCATTTATTTCCTTTTGATTGTGAAGAAATAACTCCCTGTGGACAGGACTATGCCCAAACCACATTGATGTGCAATTAATAATGATTCCACGGATAGTTGGACACCACACCCCAAATTTCATTCTGATCAGTTTATTATTTTTTTTTGCAGCCAAAACAACTTCCTGTGGGTGTGGCTATGGATGAACTACTCACACTGCTATACCAGAATGTGGTTAATAATGCCCAACCTCTTACTAAGAACCCCATGCCAATTTTTGGCCTGGTTAGTCCTTTCATTAGCTCATGGTCCCCAAAATGAATTTCTGTGGGTGTGGTTGTGACAAAGCCACACACACAATTAATAATACTCACCTGGTTATTTGGAAAGCGCATGCCAAATTTCAGCCCGGTTGGTCCTTTGAATAGCTTATGATAACCAAATTTACTATCTGTGGGTGTGGTTATGGCTAAACCACACACGATTGATAATGCTTACATATGGTTGCATAGGTGTTTTGATCATTTTTTGACCACAAAACAACTTTCTCTAGGAGTGGCTATGTCAAAAGCATTCCAATAACAGTACCCAAATGTGGCTTTTAATGCTGACTGGTTACTTGGAGACCATTTGCAAAATTTCAGCCTGGTTGGTCCTTTAATTAAATTAGTAGATGGATGGGCGCTAATAGGAGCTGGCTGTGTAGGTTTGCCTTGGTTTTTCATTGCTTGGCATTAGCGCTTCGTCATCCATCAAGGATGACTGCCATATGATAGTGGGTGGGAGGGGGGATAGTGTAAGGATGAGATGCGAGAGAAAAAAATCACATTGTGTTGAATTTTATGCATAACAATCACAGCAACAAAAAATTGGAACTAACCAACTTTCACCCAAGAAGGGAAGAAATATTTTAGGGGGACTCCACAAAGTACATCAAGATGAAATGTCATTACCCAATTAGCTTTGAATCCAGGCGTGTCTGTACATTCATTTATTAAAAACCTACTCCACAGTCTTATACACTGTTACAGTTATCATGCCAGAAGTTTTTAAGGTTTCTAGCCATTTTGTCATGGCCATACTTGTCCAGCAAGAGATGGTAAAGTTTGAGTGACACATGGTCTGCCCTCTCAATCAGCTTCATTCTGTCAATCTGGTCACACTAATGACTGTCCTCATAACATTCCACACCGCCACCTAATGTACATACACACAACATACTCAGTAGGGTACAGCATCATAGTAGCAGGCTCTCATTTCTATACAATATGACATCTCATGATAAAATAACATGGAATATTTTTGAAAATTATTCTTTTACTGATAAAGGGTATAGTAATAATAGTGTGTAATGTCATTTCCACAAAGTTTAGTGAGATGATAAGAACCTTGTTGATTTTGTAGCTTAATTGCAGGCCATATTTATAGATTACGATAACCCATGGTATGCATGGCACTAATAGTACTATCCGATGTATAAATAGCATGATCAGTATTTTGCCACATATGAGTTGTATTTTTCGCATAATTTGTTGAATTTATCAAATAATCAGTGGTATTTTTTTTACATGATCAGTAATATTAGTCATATGTTAAGTTGTATATGTGGCATGCCTTTCTCCTTCTTCCTCTTTCACAGCTTGAGCTCCAGCATTTGTACTACCATACACGGCATAGCTGCAACACACACACCATATATGGAAAGAACTCCTTCTATACAACAAAAAACCCTACTTGGTATACATATACACATATATAACAAGATATATCAAAACATAGGGTCACATGTCATCTACCTTCATGTGGTGTGGCTCATAGGTACTTACAATATAATTTCAATGGAAAGAGGAAATTGAAGTTGACAAAGAATGAAGATAAAGAAGAGTTGAAGAGAGAAGAAGAAAAACAGTAATCCATTTATCTAGGTTAGAGTTCTGTAAAGTTTGCTGAAATGCAGGGAAAGCCTTTTTCAGGACTTTTAGCAAAGTAACTGCAACCAGGGGTTCTCCTGCTGAAGATTGGAGAATGCACTCCCAGCAAGATCAGCATGGTTGACTACCTGGCCCATAAGACCAAGGCCCTCGTCATCCTCTTCCAGTAGACCCACTGCACTTGCGTTGTCAAGCTAGTAGTTCAAAACTTTGCACTAGCTAGATCCATCCCAAGCAGGAAGCCCAGTTTAGCTACATTTGTTTATGGGTGTCTGTCCTAGACACTAGACAGTTGATCTTCCATAAATTCTGATATAAAATGGTTGTATGTGGATTTTTCTGGCTTAAAGATTATCAACATCTATTGATCTCCATCCTCGTGCCATTTAATAACTCCTTTTCTGGGGCTTCCATCCACTTGTGTGTATGCTGATGATTTCAATCACCAGAACGTGCAGTGGGGATAGAGAGCCTATACGTGCAATTGAAAGGGTTGATCTGACTGGAATCAGTACAGCCTATTAACCAACAAAGCCACACAGAGCTTAATATCTTCTAGTACTCCAATGCTAAGGAGGTCTATCAGGACTTCAGCATTGCCATAATAAAACAAAAGTCAAAAGATCAGTGTGAGAGACATTATTGTGCCCATTTGGACAACCATAACAGGGAAAAGTCCAGCAGTGGAGCCACAACAATGTTGTCCCATCTTGACAAGCAAAGGCATGAATGATAGAAGGAAGCCATCAATTCCATTCTATTCTCACACTCCAGCAGCTTATCATGAATTACACTCAACAGATTGTCAGATATATATGATAAACCTCTCACAAATGTACCATTTTTTAAAAATTTTATTGCATCACAAGTTGTGAGAAACAGGATCTTCCCTGTGAGAGACCTTGAATCTGCCCAACTGGTGACCCCAAAGATGTCAGACATCTGGAGAGTCATAAACCAAGAGAATTAGACTATCTCTGCTGATTTCACATTAGAAGAGCTCATATCTGCCCTTCAAAACCTGGAGCATGGGTAAACTCATGGGCCAGATTCCATCTACCCTGAGAAAATAATCCATGCTGGCTGTAAAATGAATCCTTGTTGTGCGAATTCCTCTCTCTATGCTAGTACAACCTCAACATTCCCAAGATCTGGAAGATTACACTACTTATTGCAATGCTTATGCCTAAAAAACCCAAAGAGGATCAAAATTGCTACAGACTCATCTCTTGGATGTGTCTCCCCTCCAAGATCCACAAGCGTGTATATATGCCTGCCCATGTTAAGACCACTAATGACATGCTTCTCCCTAAGGAGCAAGCTGGTTTCTGACATGGTAGATAAATTGTAGATGAAGTAACTTTGTTGACTCAGGACATTGAGGAAAGATTTTTTAAAAAAGAAGGCCTGTGCCGTGTTTGTTGATCTCACAGTAGCCCATAATATTGTGTTACCCCACATCCCCATCTGCAAGCTTCTAAATTTACTGTCAGACAGGCACATGGTCAAAATGGTCATGGAGCTAGTCACAAACCCCAGCTTCACCTTTACAGGCAGGCAGGCAGGCAGGCAGGAAGGCAGGCAAGCAGTTAGGCAGGTAGGCAAGCAGGCTGGCAGGAAGGCAGGCAGGAAGTAGGCAGGCAGAGAGAATTGAATATGCTTTCTATGGCTACAACATAATTTGATGTTTATCAGGTATGTTGAACATCATTATGAGGATATCATCTGGGAACATCCTTAAGTACTTACATGATACGGCCAACCAGCACTCTCTACCCAAATTATCATTTGCTGTATCCACTAATCTGTGGGCTGCAGTAAATGCTATTACAATAGTGACATTTCTATCAACTTCCACATTCCACTGAGACCATCAAACCAAATAGATAATTTCACAAAAATAACTAATATCACAGTGGGTTTGTATTAAACCATTATTGAACCTTCATGAACTCCTAGAATACTTGGAAAACAATCCACGTATTAAGGGTGTGGCACATAAGGGGCATAGCACATCATACAGGTAAACCTTTCTTCGGTGAGTGTTACATTGTCGACATAGAAAATACTTCAGTTCAAAACACATTGACGATATTGAGAGGAGGATACCAGAATGTGCAGCATTGTGCATTAATGAGCAATGATAATGTAAAACTATTTTTCCAACCTTGGACTCTGGAGCATACACTTTAGGTCTATTATATTTCATGGAGATAAAAAGCAGAAGAAGGTTTAAGTACTCCACAGACTTGTCATCATCACCTGCAATCATGGACACATATGTTCATTGGAGTAGTATTCACAGAGAAATACCCAGAAAAGAATGCATTCATAGCTTACAATACTCAAATTGGCTTCTTTCATAAAATGTATGATGTTCTCTGTCCTATTAAGCATCACTGGAACCTCATTCTAATTTACTATTAATGCTAGCCATCATGTATAGGTAATTTTTTTTTTAAAACTGGTTGTCTAAAGGGAGATATTAAAACTGTTGACTAGCACTGAAACTTGAACACATTGGTGTTTGTTGGGCTAGCAAGGTATCCTCAATGAAACCCAGAGCCAGCACCAATGCTGAAGGATGGACTGAAAGCATGTACACTAAACTACTAAAGTGCATCAATAAACAAAACAACAGATATGCAACATCACCATATCTTTGTATCAGTCATTCTACAAAGTGGGTTATGTGCATAATCTGGGGGGGGGGGGGGGGTGTAGCTTCCGATTACTAGCACTGTGTGAACATAAAAAAAAGATGATTGGGGACACATTTAGAACTAAGATATTGTGTTTAATCAATGTACCTTGAGGAGGAAGCGACCATTATGGCAAATAGAAAGAAACTTGGAAATCAATATCAAAATCATTATTGATTATATTCAAGATCAGTGCAGAAAATGTGGGAGAGAGGTGGGTAGGCAATGCTAGAAATCATTATGGATGTTACTGTAGAGCAGATAGTGACAAGGGGGGGGGGGGGTTGAAAATCATTAAGAATTATATTTTAGAGTGTGCTAAAAGGGGGGAACTGGGGGGAAGGAGAGAGGGAAAAAACATGGAAATCAATGTGGATGTTATTTCAGAGAAGTGTAGAAAAAATGGGGATGGGGTAGCGTAAGCTTGTAATCAATATGTATATTATTATAGATGAGTTGCTCAAAAGAGGGGGTGGTGATGAAAGTCAATATTTATGTTACTCTCAAATAGATGCAAGGAAAAGGTTGGATGGGGAAGGGTGGGGGAGGGGGGGGGAGATGTGGTAGATGAAAATCAATATAGATGTTACTGTGGATCAGACCAGATGATGAAAAGGTGGGGTGTTTAATAATCAATATGGATGCCATCCTAGACCAGGTGCTGAAACATTGGAAAGAGAGTAGGAAAGAAACTCTTAAATCAATATGGATGTTATTGCACACCATCTGCTGAAAAGAGGGGTGGGTGGGGATGGGGAGGTGTGGGGGGTGGATGAAAATAAATGTACATGCTACTGTAGATAAGATAATGAAAAGGGAGGTGTGTGAAAATGATAAGGATACTATTGTAGACCAGGTTCCTAGAGGAGAGAAGGGGGTTAGGTGAGAGAGTCCAAATCTATATGAATAACATTGTAGTAGACCTATGCTGTAATTAAAAGGGGTGAGGGGAGTAAGAATGGAAATCATAATGGATGTTATTGTACAGCAGATTCTGAAAGGTGGGAGGGGATTGGAAGTAGGAAATCTATATGGATGTTATCCTAGACCAGTTGGTAAAAATTGGTTGAAGAGGGGAGGGGGGAGAATGAAATTCAAAATGTCAGTTACTACAATATGCATAAAAGGTGTGGGTGGGTGGGGGGGGTGGGGGTGGGTTCGAAGTCATAAATGATACTATTGTAGACCAGATTCTAATAGGGGGCGAGGATGGTAGGAGATAAACTTGGAATTCATTATTATTGCTATTTTTGACCAGCCTTTGGTTAGAGGAAAGGAGTAGGAGGAAGGATGAAATAAATGTAGATATTTCTGTACACAACATCTTGTATATGGGGAGGGAGGGGGGGGGGGGGCAGGGGGTTGGGGGAGAAAGTTGGAAATAAATGTGGATATAATTGTATACTGGATATTGAAAGGGGATAGAGAAGGAGGGTGGAAGGGGGAGATGGGTAAGAGAAATCAGAAATCAATGTGTGGGGATGCAGCTTGATTTGGAAATAAATAAAAACAATACTCTGGATCAGGTGTCGAAGGGGGAGGAGGGGAGGGGGGGGGGGGGGGGGGGGGAGTGGAGAAAGTTTGAAATCAATATGGATGTCATCCCAGCAGAGTGGAACATAGCTAAATTCTCCAGCACTCTAATCCTAGACTATAATATTCTACAGAATTCTGGATATCTTTGTAAGGGAACTCCTAAAATATGGCACCTATTAAGGAAAAAATCACAGGACACATGCACTTCACCTGGTGCATGTTGTGAAAGCATCAAAACATGAAATGGGTGGGGGACACTTTCATGGTTGTACCTTAAGTTATCGATCTCATTTATTTCATTTTATTCTTGAGCTAATAGTCGATTAATACCTTGTTAGCAATGACAAACTCTGAAGTAACTGATATTTGCTCCAGCTGAATCAAAGTAAGCTGATAACATGTTGATGTACTTCACCCATGGCAGGTCATCCATACACTGTCTGATGTGGGACTGATGTAGGAATTTCAGTAAATAAAAGATGTTTTTTTGGCCATTAAATACAGATACATAAAAATTTTAAACCACCCACTCAAGTTTTGAAAGGACTGCCTTCTATATTGGTGTATATAGAAGTTAGATATATAATGGATGGTAATTAAATTATTTTCAGTGACGTTAAAACATGTTGATCCTCTGCACAGATTATAGGAGTTAGTGGCAGTCCCAGTTGTTCCCTTCTCTCAGTTTGATGGAGTGAGTTTGTGATGACTTTCTCTGCTGTCCCATGAGAGATTGTAGCAGTTCTGCTTCAATGCTGAAAATGTGAACTGTTGCTATGATTACCATGTGGGTAAATTTGGTGGTAAATAATGTAATCTTTTAAATTACTACAAGAGGAGCTGAACAAGAAGAAAATACTTGACAATATATTTCTTTATAAGTTAATGCCATAATGTTCTACCATGAAGTATAGGAATTAAGATCAACATAAGTGTCAAAAGTGACCAGAGAGAACACCACTGAAAGTGAACAAGGTATGATAAAGGAGCCGACTTGTTAGCATAAATTATTGTAGCCAACAAAAATATTGTAGTTCAATATTTGTTGATGACCATGATGTTCATGAAGAAATAATATGGAGCCTTCAAAAAGTGGACGTTTTGGTACCCACTCCTCTGTCACTTTTTGAGAGGCTGTTCTCTATCAGAAATCTGTCAGAGATTAACCACTGAATATCTACTAATATCATAATACTAATCTTTAATTTTACTGCAGCTAATTGGATCTACCTACTACTTCATGGGAATTATATGCAAGAAAATAATGAAAAGTGGGAGGGAAAATAAATAATGAAAATGACTAAAAGTGAATAATTGAGAGCTTATCAGCAAACTGAGTGTTCAGTCCATATGCTCCTTTCATTTTCATTAAATACTCGAAACCTCGACTCAAACTTGGCACAGACACATTATGACTCAGTGAGTAACATGGAATGGGTTCCACCTGGCCACATCTTTTAATTTTGCTGTGTCTGTCCTAAAAAGCAAGGTTTGTGGGCATGTAGGTTTATGCCTATCCACGTCCTGCAAAACCACTGCTCAAAAATAGTCCAAAAAAAACAAAACAAGACCAAAAACAACAACTAACTCATCACTGTGAATACATCTTACACCAAGGGTAGATATTGAGTCACCTAGCCATTCATCTTCCTCTGGATGTGAGGCTTAAAATGCCAAAATGAGACAACAGAGAAACGTCCCCCAATTTTGTGCATGCATCATGTCATGCTAGTGGAATACACCTGGTTCTACCTGGTCCTAAATCTTCCTCTGGGAGTGTCAAGCAAAGAATAGACTATTCCAATGTACACTTGTTTGTGTCTATCCACTGTATCACCAAAGCACCACACCATGGAAAATGAACAATTCAGAGTAGTCATATCCCACACAAGGATAGTTTTTAACAGAAAGAGATAAAAAAAAATCCTACACCTGAAAACAGGATACCTAGCACAGGTATTCCACTTGTATAAAGTTGTTTCTAATGTCCGCCTGCATTCAGTAGTGCTTATATGCAGCTTGACAGTTAGACCATAAACAAATTTTATATTTGGAATCATTGTTGCCATGAAGACATCTTGTGGATGTCTATAGTGCCACACCACTACCTGTTTTTGTATCGGGCCAATAGGTCAATTATGAAACTTTGGATAAACCTGAAAATTAATATGCACACCCAGCTTGTCACTGAGAGCAAAAAGGCTGCATGCCATCTACCCAGAATTGTATTTTGCAAACACACTAGGGCTTAAGCTCCTAACCTTATTAAAAAGACACACACATATGTACAACACACACACATGCACACACATGTACAAAAATATAAGCACACATGCACATATATGCACAAACATGCACACATGCACATAAATAATTCTGGGAGCAACATGCTTGGACTTCCTCCTCTGGACCTGAATGGCTAAAAATAATCTGTATTTATCCAGTCCCTGTCAATCTGTACAATCCTATGTGAAGGATAGAATTATTCTCATAATGTATCAACCTTAACCTTTCTTTGGATATTTGAGGAGAGATATGCCTAAAACAATAATTATGAGAAAAACATTCTCCTAGTGTCCTAACCTCGCATACATACTTCGACTCTAACAATTAGATAAATGGGCTGTGTTCTACCTGGCTATACCTCTTCTTCCATGTATGTCAGTATAAAAATTATTTGTGTACATATATGTATTTATGCATGTCAGCATATATCAATTTTATCATTGAAACACTGCTCTAAATATAACCAAGCTTCAGATAAGTGACGATATACCTGAGTTCACTTGGCTATACCACTTCACCTTAGGTGTCTGAGGTCAAAATGATATTGGAAAAACACTTAGACCAAGAAACCCTATAATTTTTAGTGCTCATGTGGTCCCACATCTTATTCTGAGCATATAATGCTCACACTACAAAAAATTATTTTCAGGCCAAACTGTTGCCATTAGTTGACTTACACTTGGCCACAGCACATTTTTGCCTAACTACCTTGGGCAAGAGAAACTTATTCTTCTAGGTGGTGACACCCAACACTTAGGATAATTTTGTTAGCATGCAATATTTGGTAACTTTATCACACCTCTCACTGTAGATATTATATGCCAAAATAATGTGTTATGTTTACGATAGTCATAATTTATCAAATCCATGAAATTGAATTTAGGAGATAAATGTATGCAGTAATACTTGGTCAAACCTCTTCCTATAAGAATGCCATATCCCACATCTTGTTTCCATCCCTACATCCATAGGTATGCTTGTCAAGTAATCAATATTTCAATTAATTAATATACAAAATGTATAACTAATTGTTTTTTTTGTGATTTATCAGTAGTATATACATAGCAACTATGGATAACTGGTTATAGGTTCATTTCAGAATAATTGATCTATGGGCACTTGTCATGGCACATAACTATTTGAAACTGGAAGATGTGAGGACACTCGAATTGGATTGAAACAAGCATAGTAGTTACATATCAGCTTGAAGTTAAACATTCAGTGGTCTACTTATCATATACTTTCAGATTTCTCTCAGGGAGTTAACACCTCTCAACGACAATGTTGAATTATCTTATGATAAGCAAATCACTCTAATGGATGGGTTCAGATGTTTGGATGCAACAAGTATTACACCAAACTAGCATCAAGATCATTATTAGTGCTATTAAAAGCAATAGCTTTGCTAATTCATTTAATGTCATTTCGGATGTGATCAAATCGAAAGAATGGCAACAGTTGCTAAGAATCTTTCACACATACAAGTTATACTAATCATTTCTCTAACAACTTTGCAATCCATCATCAACACTGTTTTGCTGCCATATAATTACTCCTTTGTAGAGATGAATGGCTAATTCAGGAAAATGAAAAGTTAGCCTGAATAATTCATAAAAATTTGGATCAGTTGATATGAATTAGACAAAGAATATATTAACATCAATGTTACACACACAGAGTAGAAGTCAGTATTTTCCAATGTTATCATATACTGATACAGGGTGATTTGCAAATGTAACTTTATGTAAACATGCTAACATGCACTTGCTAAGTCAAGGGGAAAATATCAACCAGACGAATACAACTGAAATTGTTACATTTAGTGTAATATAAGAGACAAAAAATAGGGCATAATAAAGATTAATTGAATTATCCTATCTATACAGTCTCCATAAGATTTCATATAAAAATTACATTGTGAAAATACAAGAAATAATTAATAAAACTTCAAACCAGAAAGGGACATAGTGCTTAATTTAGTATACCAGCTCCTTTGATAGACATGCTCCCACTTTCACCACTTGGGAGCTTTATTAAAGTTAGCTCTCCAACACCAGCCTCCTCTTGATGTTCATGAGCCTCTCTTCAATTGAAAAAAAATTTTTCATACTTATTTCTCTTTGAAGAAGAGGTAAGCCATACTATCTGAGCATGTCACTGTTTGCACTTGGTTTGATCATTCTCCAGCTTACTTGGTTATGTCACCAGTCTGACAAAAGGTTACCCTCAATAGACACAAAATCTATATATCTCTAAGATTAACTACTTAATAGTTATTATTTATTATTTTCACTAAAGAAAAGATAAACCGAACTCATTCATTTATATTGTGATTTACATCCCTCATTCTTTAATAATTATTTAAATGGCATCCATTGAAATTACTTTATTGCACTGTTTCTAGATAATCCCTGTATTATATTATACATCAACTTCACGTTACTTTAATTAACACATACAATCATATCTACTCCATTTTCCTGTACTTCTAATTTTCATTACTCAAATGTGGAAAGTGTAATAAAATATTGTTTTTCTTAGTGGTGCACAAGCACCAATAATAGAAAATATAATTAATTTTATAGTTTTTATGATGTAAAATACAAAATGATGGCATTTAATAAGACAATTTTTTCATGGAGTTCAATAATCAATATATAAAGAGAAGTATATGTATATACACATTACAATACTTGTCAACATTTACTATTCCATACCTGGACTCTTATCACTAACACACAGATCTGAAATCAGCATTTCAAGTGTTCCAATGTAAGGATATTGAGAATAGTTTAAAGCATAGTTCATAATTTTCAAATTAATGGTACTGAATATGGTGAATGTTCTTTTATGCTCTCTAGCATTTTGTACTAAAAGAACATTATCATTGGTTGGAGTGGAAAGTTCCTCACTAGCATTATGGTCACTGCCTACTTGTACCACAGAATGAAGATTCCTCTTCTTTGCTGAAACATTTTCAAAAAACATACATGAAAACACAACACACACAACTTTAAAAAGTTATGCAAAAAGCAATGAAATCAATGATAGGTCGCAGATTCATCCTCCTATTCATGTACATTTTTATCTGACAAGGTCATAATTAAAAAAAAAGAAAAAAAAAAGTTGAAGTAGTTTGACTAAAGCTCTATGATGACACCCAGTAGAATGGTATCACACTTGTCCAACCATAATTTAAAAAAAAGGAAAAAAAAAGGATGTTGAAGTAGTTTGACTAAAGCCCTATGGTGACACACAGTAGAACAGTATCACACATGGCCGACATTAGGCAGGTTGACAGTAACTCTGTGGAGATGCAAACTGAAACAACAACACTCTGGGTTGAAGCAGGTTAAAGTAAACTGACGATATCTCTATGAGGGAAATGTCTGGATGAATTGACATAAAACTGGGTTGATGCCAGTTATGATATATCCACAGAAAAAAGATCTTTCGAACATTATTTTGAAGTATGCCATTAATATTTCTATTTAATTTGGAAATGAGTAGAGATGTTGCAATTCATCTCATTCTGTCACTCTCTGGAGGGGGAAAAAGTAGATTGTAATTGGCCTTTCTGGCTACGACAGGCATGCTAGCAAGCATACTTGCAAGCACCCGCACACATACATAGATGCAACTATACACACAATGAATAAGAAAAAGTAATTTTTACTCTAATAGTGCTTGGAACCGAAGCTTCTACACCATAATGGTAACATTATATTGATGTGTTGAACTTATGAATATTTTCAATTATTGAAAGAAAAAATTATATCAGTATAATTTTTCTTCTAATTGCTTCCATTTTCATATGAAGAACGAAGTACTTGATCCTGATGTAGTACACGAATCACTTGGACATTGAGACTGTGGAGGCTTTGTGGAAAGTATTGGATACTTTGAAAGTTCACAAAATTACAATATTTAGTTGTGACCTTCTAGCTATCCTATTCCTTGTTGTCTCTATCTCACAAAACTTACCATCTTTATTGTGAGCTTGTAGGCATGGTTTTGTTGTCACATAACCAGCACCTGATCGAACTGTGTGCCACAGAGGTGATGCTGTGCAAAGATCAAAATGTGCACATATTGGATAGATGATTGGAACTATATAAACTTGTAATTAAAGGTGAATTTAGAACTGAATAGATAATGTATTAATTCTGAGATTATTAGTATCAATGATACATTATTAGATTAAAAAAAATGTTTATATAAAAAAATTACATTTCATTATAACTCAATTCCTTCTCAACATTCTATCACTGTGCCGTTTCACAATAGCAAAACAAAGGAAATTTGGGGTCTGCTAAAACAGCCGCAATTTTAGGACATTGGCATCAACATTTTCATATAGAATAGAGTCAGTGGTAAATTTAAATATTGTAAACAACGGCAAGAAATGTGAAAAATATATAAATGTACCAAAAAGTAAAGATATCCAATATTCAAAATATAAATTTTTTAATGAACTTATTTTTCAACCACTCTCTCTGAACTTTTTCAGTGCTGAGACAATAACCTGCAGTACTCTGTGTGGCTCCCTTCCCGACAGCTCCTGCTAAATTCTAACCCAATTGGTCTTACCAATTGCTTCCATCCCAGAGGTTATACTAGACTGCACTGACAGCCACAAATGTGTAAGTACACACAAGAGGTGGTTTGGGGGGGGAATAGAAAAGAAAAAAAGCAGTAACCAATTTCAATAGTAAACAGGGGAATTGTGCCTAACTTCATATCTGTAACTGAAATTAGACAGCATGAACTAGAGTAAATGTGTATATACATATGCTTGAGCACACACAATTAAAACAAACAGACAAACAATTCTTCACTAAACAGCTTGTAATAAAATAATCAAAGTTAGTTATACTAACTCCCGGACTTCGCACCTGTGCAATTAGAAAGATAAACTTTTAACTGTGGTTACTAAGACAGGGAATAAAATTTCATCTAGCTCCCTACATAGTCCTAGGGATGCAGAAGGCCTTCAATTTTTTTTTTTTTTTTTTTTTTTTTAATGTCAAAATAAAATGTTGGAGGTATATTGATAGTATTTTTTAAAGAAAATTTTTTCTTGAAGCAGTAAAAAGGTCGACAGCATATCAATTTTGTCCAATGGATCTGTTTGAAACTTAAACAAAGGCCTAAATTATGAAATAGAAAGATGAAGCATTTGGGGGTGTGGTCTTACAAAGTTTTGCCATTTGCCATTCACAATACAACTCTGAATCAAAAGGTTGGTTCTCTTATATAATGTCTTTTCCCCTTTAAAAATTCTCATCCTGAAAAGTAAATGCTATAAATAGATGCACACTGCACAATTAGTTGACCACCACAGAAAGCCATTCTGCACACTCTTAAAGAGAGGTATTAGAATGTCAGTACCAATTCTTCCCTTGTGTGCATTAAATGTTTCACTTACCCACGTCTGACATCTATGGTAGTCCAATCATGGGACTACTTCGATAGAGTGCCTGCGCTAATGGAAAAAGGCCTTGCTTGTGGTTGCTAACCTGCAAAGTTGTAGAACAACTTACCCCAACAGAAAGTTTAATATTGTTTAATTAAAATGGGCAACAGTCAGTGTAAATTTTATTTGGTCAGATCTCTCAGGGATCTCAGAGAGTGATATGAGAGCAATTCCATTCGATAGATTTTTCAAACGTCCCTACTCCATGAATAATTGGAATGTAACTCCTGAGGTTGGTCCAGATGTGCAATGAGTATATGTTGCCTTCCAATGTGATTATTTAGATGATTAGTACTCCTACACCATACAGATTAGAGGAAATTGATGTGACTTGGCCATATATATTATTCACTACTCTCATGTCCATTTGTTTACATTCACATTAACGTATATTCAGGAAGAACTACTTATAAATATTTTCCCTTTCCTTTTCCCCCTTTTTTTCTCTTTCCTCTTCTTTCAGTACCTATACCACATCCAAGTTTTTTCTCTTTTTACCTCTTATTTTCTTTCCTGAACCAAGTTCATTTTCTAATTCTGACACAGAACAAATAATAAAAAAAAATAAGCATTTTGAAATCAGTAGGTTTAATAGAGAACACTCAAACATAAACACACTTTATTTATCACCTTTTGATTAGAGTCTTGATTGTGATTTACAAGTGCTATGTTATCTATTGAGCTCAATGCATGCACAAAAGTGAATTAAATAGGCAGAAGAATACTTGCACGCATATATACAAACATGTAATTCAAATTAGGGGATTGATCATTCAATTATCGTATTTATTTTGTTAGGGAATCTGGTAGCTGGAGCATGTGGTTTGAAATAATTGTTTTTATTGTGTGACTATTTCAATTTCCCTCAACCCCTTCTATTTCATCACTCCCTGCCCCCTCCTCACCCTCTCAATGTGTACCCAGGAGATCATGATTTTTTTTTTTTTTATTTCTCAAGAATGGTTGGAGCAACCAAAAACCAACACATTTCAGGGAAATTGAGAAATTTTTTCCCAAATTTCGGACAACCCCTACAATGAAGAGAGATATGAAGTGCAGTTCTAGGTAGCACTAAATTATATTATATTTGTCGATTATTGCTATAGCGTGTCAGTTTAAGTAGATAAAATTGCCAATTATTGTTCAGGCGTATGTTATTTTATAAACACTTTACTAATTGAAATGCAAGTGCTACATCAACTAGTTGACGCCACTCCTACAAGATCGATTTTTAATGGATCACTTTCTTTTCTACTTCAGCGATTTCTTCAAGGTTTTTGGCATTATTTCACATTTCTATGTCCAAGTTCATGATTCACCTCCCAGGAGATTCAAATTAGCACAAAATGGGTTGGATTGGGTGTGCAAGATATAACTCATAAGTCAAGAATTAGCATGAATTTCAGTTATTTTCTGGGCTGGCATGATATCTTGATGTCACGTCAATTGTATGCAGTAAGGAGGGAGGTTTCAATGATTTTGCTGTTTTTTTTTTGTGTTTTAGTTATAATTTTTATATTGTCCTGATTCAGGTTCTCCTTACTTTAATTTCAATTATGTTATATATTTTTTCTCTTTCTATTAATTTGTGGGCTTTTGACATATGTGGCCAGCACTTGCAAAAAGATTTTTTTGTGTGTAAATTGATGTTTTATTAGAAATTGTTGATTTCAGAGTTAACTGCCATATTGGTGTATTACAAGGGTTAGACTTACTATTCATTAAAAAAAAAAGTACATGTAATTTTGAGGGCCAAAACATGTTTTGCATTTTAATGAAAGGACCTGAGGGTGGCATCATGAAGATCATTAAGGGTTCCATCTTTAAATGCAGCCATAAATTCTGCCAATACATGAAAACTGCTTTCATAATTATGTACCCACATTCATCAAAAACAGGTGCTTCTTTGTCCACCCACCACCACCCTCCCCACACCCCACATTTTGCCACCACATCACAGTTATTTCCAATTGGCTATATAAAACTACTACCTTAGTTTTCTGTAAAGTATTTAGTTTGAATTTACCTCCATGGTAGTGCCTCTAGCAACATAGAAAACCTGTAACATGTATTTAACAAACTGAATACTAAATTATTCATTTAAAAGGAAGGGAATCTTCCTTCAAATAAGAGATATGAGCACCACTCATGGAGATATGCAAAAAAGAGATTCATTCAAGCTGGTCCAAGGAGAATATCAAATTCACTCTACATTGTCATTACATGAAAAATGAAGAAGTACTATATAAACCTTAATGCATTCTTCATAGAATGAATATAGAACACAATATGTGCACATATATACACATATGTAATGTTGCAATAGAATAATGTGGATGTTTTTTTGTAAAACAATGGTATCAATGCCTACCAGTCTGTTGTTGATATACATTCATTCATGGCAAAGCTATCTTCCATTTTGAGTTGTTAATGTGAACAAAAAATGTAAGAAGGAATAATAATTATAATAATAATATTAATAATAATAATAATAGTAATAATAATAATAATAATAATAATAATAATAATAATAGTAATAATAATAATAATAGTAATAATCATTATCATAATAATAATAATAATTGTAGCAATAATAATAATAATAGATTTGGGGAATATCTGACAGTGTTTGCTGTGGAAAGCCTATTTGTCTAGTTTGTAATGATGGATTTGATGTTAGGATAATCTTTCCTTTCGTTGTAAGTGGAGATTTCTACTCTGTGTTGAACCTTGTGAGGGGTATGATGTGCTGGAGATGTCTTCGGTTGTGTTGGTTGTGAAATGGCCATTTTTTTTGTCAGCTTGGGAGATTTGTAATGTGTTGGTGGTTGGTGATGACCTATACACACTGGCATAGTGGTGAATTCACTCCACATCACTTGTGTTGGCTGTTTGATAGGTATTCACATATCTCTTATAGAAAGTTGGTAATCTTTTATGCTGGGTTCTGTAAGGAATGTTATTGAATGGCATGTAGAGAATTGCAATTATAAATAGCTGTATCTCTCTTTTGAGAGACCCCTTCGCAAGAAGCCACCTTATTGGAGACCACTTTATTCCAAGTCTAGGGACGTTCTAGGTGAACCCTTGGCCCATATTTAGGAGAGGTTGGGGAGAATACTAGAGCATATGTATGGGAGTAGGGGATGATGGGAGTTACCAATTACCTAGTTGTCAATGTCCATGTTTAAAGGGTGGACATACCTGGGCTAATGCGTAATTAGGGCGGGGGTAGTGGGGAGGTGGGGGTGGGGCTGGTGAGGGGACAATCCTGTGCACCTGTTTAGTAGAAAGATATTCCTGGTCTCATGCGTTGTGGGTAGGGGGGATACGGAGTTATAGGGTCAGGTTTTAGGAGTAGGGGAATATTACAGGGTCCATATATAAGTGGTGGTTAGGGAAATTCCAGGGGCCATGTGTTAGGAGGGGATGATAGCACTCCCCGCTCCCTAGTTAATCACCCAGTCTAATAGTATTAACTAAGGCTCCTCACTACTGTTTATTGTTAGTCAGTAGTAGGTTCACACACTGAGTCTCTTCCAAAAGTATCATAAACTGTCCAGATGGACTCTCTGTACCATGCAATCAAGTTCTCACAATATTTGCACAAGCACTACGTAATATTACTTTGATAATTCTAGATGATAGCTGTTCAACAGAGACTAATTACTAAATGCAAGTTGAGTCTTTTATAGAATCTGGCTCTCTAGGCCAGCCGGGCACCACTGGGCCACCTCAGGTGAGTTCTCATTCCGTTGTTCTTCTTTGTCTTTATTTCCCTCTTTGGTTTTAAACTATAACCATAATTTCTCCCTTTACTACCTGTGGTTCCTTTGTCACCAACCACAGTCCCATCATTAACTTCCTTCTTATTCATTTCTTTACTCCCTGTGGTTCCTTGGCCACAAACCACGTTCCCATAATTAACTTCCTTCTTATTCATTTCTTTTCCATTACAATTAACTTCTTGATATACTTCTCTTTCATATGTCTTCCTGTCCTGAGGCAGAGTCACTGGGAGGAGTTTTTGTTCAGGCTCCCATGGTTCCGATACTATAGCAATTGAAGCAATTTTTAAGTGACTTGTTCCCACTTCTAAGGTTGTTATTATTGTCATCTACTTACTTTTCCATTCATGTAGGTTGATTGTCAAGGTAACCCGGGATAAGGAGATGGGAATCAATTTGATCTTAATTATTATTCATTTCTTCACTATTTTGTGCATAGCTACATAAACAATAACCTGTAGAAAAAGAAGATATGGATGATAGAATTCAGATTTCCTGGAGAGCCAACTCTATCAATCAAAGAAACAATTTTTCTATCGTCCATCTTTCTTATTTCTACTAGCCATTCTTTATACAGCTATAGAGTCAAACTTCATTATCATTCATATTGTTAGTATTGACTTCATAGCTACATGGAAAATGAGCACAGGTACACCCATAAACCAAAACCAAAAAATTGAATTATTTACCAGCTAAATGTGGGCATATGCCAGATATACTCAAAGCTCATGATAGATAAACATTTCATTCTTGCATTTTGAGGCTGTAAGAATGCTTAAGCTACTCTTCACTTGTTTATACTTTTTTTTTTCTTACTTAATTCTATTTGATTTCATTATCTATTAACTAGTTTATTTTTTTTTTTTTTTTTGGCAACGAAAGGTATATACACTTGTGATAGGTTGTGTGGGTAAGGCTCCAGAGCACTGCTTTAACCGGGGCACATAGTGCAGTTAAGCTGACACTCACTGAAGCTAGTATAGAAATTGTAGAGTTTGGTTGAAGAGCAAAATTTTGAGAGTTTTAGTCTCCCATAGTCAGAGCCTTTATCTTCCGTTATTCTTGTCATTAATAGTTAGAATACTAAAATGTCGTATTTTAGAAAGTCTAGAACATGTATGATGGCACACTGGCATTCAATGAGGAATTTCACAATTTGTTTGATTTTTTTTAAGATGGTGTATATTGCAAAAGTTGTGAAGGTCAATCCCGTAGTAATCTTCCTTGGTATTAATCACTAAAAGAAGCGAATAACCAAGGATATTTACCAAGTTATAGTAGTGTAAAATGTTCAGAATAATTGTAATTGACATAACTAGTAAGTATATCCCATAGAGATGAATTAGAAGCTGGACAAACGTCTATTTTTTATTTTTGAAAGTTACCTTTTCTTGATCTTCTGATCTTCTTGAGTCTTACAAGTATGCTTTCCAGGGTTCTTACATGTCATTTCTACTGGATAATGTTTGTGAAAGCCATCAGTTAGATATAATAGTTAGGTATATGGAGTTTAATTTCTATTGATGAAATGAACTCTACCCTGCCATCTCTACATAGAGAGTTGTAATAGCATTCCCTGATTTCATGCCCATTCCATGGCTGCAACATTGATTATATTTTCTTTCTTAAAAGTAGCTCAAAAATTATTATGGATGGCTGCAGAAATACAATGGTAAATATCAATTCATATATAAGATAATCTAACATAAGTTTTTTAACATGTCAGTTTTAAGAAGTCACCAATTCTAACATGAGCAAGTTCACTGGTTGGTTTCAGAGGTACAGTGATTGAGGACCATGGAGGTTGAGGTGATAGCTACAAGATCATGGAGGCTGAGGTGGATGTCAACATGGAAGGCGGATTCCTTCTGAATGCCATCCTTGTCTCTCATCTTGAACGTCACAGTATTAATGGAGACACAAATCTTCACTTCCAGGGTGATGGTCATCCCAGTCCCGGTCTTCACAAAGAATTGCATTCTTCTACTCCGAGCTATGATGTTGAATTTCACAGATATGATGGAGTGAGAAACATCCACTTTTAGGATATGGATCTTTCCAGTCAGAGTTTTGATGAAAATCTGCATTTGCTCAACAGACTTAGAAGTTTTGTAACCTTAGTTTACGAAAATTCCGTTGAGAACCGAGTAGTTCTGAGACAGTGGGAGATTAACTCTTCGCTTCTCCTTAGCCAAGTAATTCGCAGGAATGATCCTCCCTGGCTGGATGATCCCTACTAGTTTTGGCGCTGACTGCGCAAGTCTCATACGCATGCACCCAGTCGAATTTAGCGGTAGATTCGAAAATTTCGGTCAGGTAAGGAAATGTTAAACATTTTCCCTTGTATATTAAAATATATTCACTATTTCAGGTATATACTTGTGATGATAGCTAGTAATTATAAATGGTACCTAAATAAAAAGTTGTGAAGAGGTCAGTACCATTGAAATAAAACTTTCTTTGCTGCATGAGATGGTATTTAATGTCATAATGCAGAAGCCAGCCTCATACACGCTCTAGCTGCATATGGAGGTGTTTACTTAAATGAGCAACAAAGGGTTCTATATATATTCAGACCTATATCAGAACGAACGAACGAACGAACGAACGAACGAACGAACGAACGAACGAACGAACGAACGAACGAACGAACGAACGAACGAACGAACGAACGAACGAACGAACGAACGAACGAACGAACGAACGAACGAACGAACGAACGAACGAACGAACGAACGAACGAACGAACGAACGAACGAACGAACGAACGAACGAACGAACGAACGAACGAACGAACGAACGAACGAACGAACGAACGAACGAACGAACGAACGAACGAACGAACGAACGAACGAACGAACGAACGAACGAACGAACGAACGAACGAACGAACGAACGAACGAACGAACGAACGAACGAACGAACGAACGAACGAACGAACGAACGAACGAACGAACGAACGAACGAACGAACGAACGAACGAACGAACGAACGAACGAACGAACGAACGAACGAACGAACGAACGATCGAACGAACGAACGAACGAACGAACGAACGAACGAACGAACGAACGAACGAACGAACGAACGAACGAACGAACGAACGAACGAACGAACGAACGAACGAACGAAGGAACGAATGAAACACAAACCTAATGATTTGACTGGATCTTGTCCATACATATTCTTATTCTTTTATTTTTTACCTTCTTGTCAATTCCAGTAATTGATGATAGTGATGCTGTGAAGCTGAATTTTCTAAACAAGACTTTAAAAAATAGATTCCTAAACCAATGTCCAAAAAATGAGTGCTCCAAAAAATCTAGGATATCATCAAAATAAAATCTATCTTTCACTAAGATTTAATGCTTTCCAATTTTTCATTTATCTTAAATGAATTTATCAAACTTACTTGGTCCTGTTACCAAATATTTAGTGAGAATCTAATATTGTGATGTGGAAAAACTGGTCAATAAAAATGAACAGGACTAATGGCATAGAGTTTTTGTATGGATTATGATATTTTTAGCCTTAAACTTACCTAATTGCAGATCCAAAATGTGGTATGCATAATACACTTGACCTTTTAGGAGCTTTAGCTATTGGATAGGCATGGTCATATTTGAGGGCATTAATTGAGCATGGGCATTTCTTTGTTGTTTTTTGCTGCACATGCTAGACTTAGGTATACAAGTGGGGAGTACTCCCGCATTTATTTATTAAGGTAATTGGACCTGCGAAGTACATTTCTTCACTGCTTCACTGCTTCACTTCAACTTCAAGAAAGTAATAAGCCATTTCAAGTGATTTTACACAAACTGAGGGAGGAATGTAAGTTAGAATGTAACTATTCCAACGATGCACCTTACGGATTCACCCTACAGTGTGTGTCAGCCTTAACTTGATGTGATAAATAGGTAAATTCTGGAAGCTGAATACATACATACAATGCTACAGGCTAGTCATTCAAAGAACCACCACCAGTAGCCATATCTATAAGAAGATAGTAAAGAAAAGAATGATAATAAACAAAATACAAAATAGTATGTGTGGACAACTTCACCTAGTGTCAAACTGAATTGCCAAATGATGCCCAACGCTTTGCAGAATCCAAATAGAGCTGAAAAATTTTAAATTCATTCAAACAGGAAGATCCAAATAGAGCTGAAAAATTTTAAATTCATTCAAACAGGAAGGACTCCAGAAACTGGGCTGGGTTTCATTAGGAATGTTATGGAATGGCATGTGGAGGATTGCAATTATAAAATAGTAGTATTTTTCTTTTGTGAGACCCCTCCACAAGTAGCCACCTTTTTGAAAGACCACTTTAGTCAACTAATTAGCATTGGCTAGAAGTGCGGTCATTGATAAATGCCGGCAAATGTCGAGTGATGTGTTTCCTGACATGGAGCAAGTTGGCTTGCACTTTGTGTCATTTTTGCCAAAATGGCGTGGTACCAACAGAAAGTCGATGATGACACTGAAACACTGGGTGACTTCATCATCTTTGGAAGACGTCTTTTGAGGTAATCCACCTCTGACCTGATGGAAGTGATGGCTTCAGTAGTGGAAAATACCTTCAAAACTGATGGTGAAGACTTGACATCTGGAGTAGCAACAGTGATGAGGGTGTCCGAGAAGGTTGCCAATTCCTGTATTACCATCTTGGGTGAGATTTCAAGATTAACTGTGCTGATGAAGGAAGATGAATGAGAAAAATCCCTCAAAGTATTATATCACCAATATAGTTGTTGTTAGCGAGCTTCCCTATTTGTCAAAGTAGCTGGGATGGTCTGAGATCTCCCAATTGTCTTCAAGGAGAGTAACTTCTGCACTCATTCTGATAGATTGAGGGAAGTGTGAGATATGAGGCAGGTCTTGAGAGTTTCTAAGTGTTGTCCTCTGTCCTAATCATTACACCATCACACACCTCTCGAGCAGTTTCAGGTAGTAATGTTGCTATCACATAGTTGAATTCAGTCAATACAATAGTTGATTGAGGTGTCTGGTGGCAAATTGAGCCTCCACCTGACGATGATTTGCTCAGCTCTCAAGGAAATACATCAAAATCTTGTTCACACAGAACAAAGCAAAAGCCATTATCTGTATGGTATTTGGCTTCTTGGAATGTGAGATGCTCATTAGCTGTGGAAGTTATCGTAGACACAGCTACAAGGGTACTGAAGTAGGGAATTCAGGAGATAGAAGGAATGATCAAGTAGTTTGTGTGTTAGAGAAGAATGTAGTTGTGAGAGCTTTAGAAGAAACGAAGTAGTTTGGTAGTGAAGTGTATATGGTGAGAGAGCTTAGTGGTGACAGCTGGTAGGAATGTTTCTGGGATAGGGTATGTGAAACAAAGAGGTGAGGGAGTTGCAATTGTACTCGCTGGCCCAGCTGTCCGTGCTTGGAAGGAGGTTTGTAAGCACTAGAACGCTTGGAACTCTAGAATAATCTTGGCTATACTGGTTTCTGTAAGTCATAGCCAGACCATCTTCATGAGCTCTCCTACTATGCTCCAACATATGCTTCCAGCAGGGAATGGAAAGAGGCAATGTTTGATAGCCTGCAACAAGCTATGTCCACTCATCCACGTGGTGAGAAATTTGTGATGCTTGACGACTTCAATGCTCAAGTTGGGTCAAGGCCTATGCCACACTCGCTTGTATTCCTGTATGCATAGATAGTTTCTTCTTTTTTTTTAACACAATATTTGAATGGGTACACAAGTGGAAAAAAATCTTAACTGAGTGTTTTTCAATATTCTAAACTTCAATCTATAGATAGCTCCTGCCCTCCCCCACATCTAATGTATACATTTACACCTTTTTTTTTCAACCATGGAAGCCACAATTTTACCATGAATGTGCCGTATGTAATAATTATTAAATAAAAAGGGGGATAATACAAATGAACAAACATGAGACATGGAAATAGTGATGAAATATTGTAGTCTATGATCACAACTTAACAAAATCAAGTTATTCATTATTTCCACATTCCTGTCATGTTTTGGCATGTAATGATCCAATTCCAGTGATAACACAATGAAACCATACTGGTCTCTTCTCTAAGTTTGATGCAGTAAGTCTGTGAGGTTCCACCAGGCCATAAATCTTCCTTTGGGAGTGGCAAGCCAAAAATTGATTATATTTATGTATGTACGTTGGTGTCTATCCACTGTATCACCAAAGCAACATACCATGTAAAATGCACCATTTAGAGTGGTCATATCCCACACCAGGATATTTTTTAACTAAAAATGATTAAATAATACTACACCGGAAAACGGGACATCTAGCACAGGTTCTTCCACTAGAATAAAGTCGTATCCATTGTCCACCTATTTTCCACAGCACCTACATACAGCTTGAAAGTTAGCCCACGAACAAACGTATATTTGGAATCATTATTTCCATGGAAATATCTCATGGATGTTAATAGTGCCTCACCACTACCTGTGTTTGTGTCTGGCCAATAGGTCAAAAATGAAATTTTTGATAAACCTGACATTTGATACTCACACACAACTTGACTTTGCACACACAGACACACTTGCACGAACTGGGAGTGGCATGCTCACACTTCTTCCTCTCTACCAAAAATGGCTTAAAATAGTCTGTGTTTATCCAGTTCCTGTCAAATCATTGTGCCAAAGAAACTTGCTCTTCAAAATTTACAATCCCATATCGAGAATATATCATAGTTTCATCCTTTTTGAGTTTATGACAGCAGGAGCATGTGTTTTTCAGAATTATCGTTTTGCCATATTCCCCGACCAATATCCAAAGAAATGTTTAGAAGAAGTAAGCCATACTATCTGAGAATGTCACTTTTTGTACTTGGTTTTATTATGCTCCAGCTTACTTGATCATGTCACCAGTCTGACACAAGGCTACCCTGAATAGATACAGCATCTATATATCCCTAACATTAACTACTTGATTGCAATTATTTGTTATGCTATTTAAAAAATTAAAAAAAGAGGTAAAACAAACCTATTCACATATGTTGTGTTTTACATACCTCATAATTTAAAAAGTAACAAAAATGGTGCCTCTTTCAATTATCTTATTGCAATGCCTCTAGATAATCTCTGTATTCTATCATGCATCAACTTCACGTTCATTGAATTAACATACAATCCGTCTAACTACAAGTTCTTGTTCATCAATTAACTTAATTCTGCAGTGCACAAGTATCGGTAAGAAAAAATATAATTGATTATTTGTTTTTATAAAAGTAAAATACAAAATGGTGGCATGTAATTAGAAATAATTTCTTCACAAATTCAATGATTGATATATAGAGAGAGCTATACATGTGTGCGTGTGTATATACTCAATACAATACTTCATCGACATTCATCATACCCTACCTGGACTCATCCTCACTAACAGACAGATCTGAAGTCAGTAGTTTAGGTGTTCCAATATGAGGATTTTGAGAATAGTTGAAAGCATAGCTCATAATCGTCAAGTTGATGGTTCTGAAGGTGGTGCATGCCCTTTTATGCTCTCTAGCATTTTGTACTACATGAACATTATCATTGGAATGAGTGGAAAGTTCATCACTGGCATCACTGTTACTGCCTTCTAGTGTCACAGAATGAAGATTCCTCTTATTTTCTGAAATATTTATCAAGAAACGTACATGCACTCACACGACACACACAACATTAAAAAAAGTATACAAAAAAATAATAAAAGCAATGATAGGTTGCACATTCATCTTCCCATTCATGAACTATTTTAATCTGACAAGGTCACAATTAAAAAAAAATAGAGAAAAAAAAAAAGAAGGAAAACTAACGTTTGACATATTAGGATCCAAAGGGATAGTTTTTACCCTACGTAGCATAAATTTTCTTCCCTGCAAAGGAAAAATGTACTCAGCTTGAATCAGGAGACTAATTAATACAGAAAGAGAATCCCTGTTCTTCATATTCCACATTTTTTAATCAGTTATGGAACATTCTAGAACAATAGTAGGTTGACAATAGCTTGGTGGGGACATACATGGACCAAAATTACACTAGATTGAGGCAGGTTGAGGAAGTTCAAAAATGGCTCTATGGTGACACACAATAGAACAGTATCACACTTGACCCATATCACACTGGGTTGAGGCAAGTTGATGTAGGTTGACAATAGCACAACGGGGACAAGCACTCATCGAAATCCATCGCAATGAGCCGTGGCAGGTAGCACACTGGGATGAAGCTGGTTGAACTCAATTAGACCATAAAAATTAAACTATATGAACAGGAGTAAATGTGTACGTACACATTTACTCCTGTTCAAATAGTCTAATTTCAGTTACAGATATGACGTTAGGCACAATTACCCCACGTATGTTTGCTTGCACGCACACACACACTTAAAATAAACAATCACACAACCTTTTTACTACACTACCTGCAATAAAGAAAAGTTAGTTGTATACAGGTATACAGTTAGTCTCACTCCCCCACCCTCCCTCCCTCTCCCCCCCAAAAAATAAGAAATTCGAATGGAATATTATTTCCCTACCTTGCCACACAATGTCAAGAGAGTCAAGTGTTCGGTGACTACATATTTGGTTCCCTTCCTCAAGATATTACCGATGTTTCAATTTCACTGGCAGATTTCAGTGTTCATTATTCCCATATTTCCCACGCACAAAAATAACATTTGCCAATAGAATGACATTTTGACATTTTTACCTCTCATTTTCTTTCCTGAACCAAGTTCATTTTCTAATTCTGACACAGAACAAATAATAAAAAAAAATTAGCATTTTGAAATCAGTAGGTTTAATAGAGAACACTCAAATATAAACACACTTTATTTATCACCTTTTGATTAGATTCTTGATTGTGATTTACAAGTGCTATGTTATCTATTGAGTTCAATGCATGCACAAAAGTGAATTAAATAGGGGGAAGAATACTTGCACGCATACATACAAGCATGTAATTCAAATTAGGTGATTGATCATTCAATTATTGTATTAATTTTGTTAGGGAATCTGGTAGCTGGAGCATGTGGTTTGAAATAATTGTTTTTATTGTGTGACTATTTCAATTTCCCTCACCCCCTTCTATTTCATCACTCCCTGCCCCCTCCTCCCCCTCTCAATGTGTACCCGGGAGATCATGATTTTATTTTTTTATTTCTCAAGAATGGTTGGAGCAAACCAAAAACCAACACATTTCATGGAAATTAAGAATTTTTTGCCCAAATTTCGGACAACCCCTACAATGAAGAGAGATATGAAGTGCAGTTCTAGGTAGCACTAAATTATATTTGTCGATTTTTGCTATAGCATGTCAGTTTAAGTAGATAAAATCGCCAATTATTATTCAGGTGTATGTTATTTTATAAACACTTTACTAATTGAAATGCAAGTGCTACATCAACTAGTTGACGCCACTCCTACAAGATCGATTTTTAATGGATCACTTTTCTTTTCTATTTCAGCGATTTCCTCAAGGTTTTTGGCATTATTTCACATTTCTATGTCCAAGTTCATGATTCACCTCCCAGAAGATTCAAATTAGCACAAAATGGGTTGAATGGGGTGTGCAAGATATAACTCATAAGTCAAGAATTAGCATAAATTTCAGTTATTTTCTGGGCTGGCATGATATCTTGATGTCACTTTAATTGTATGCAGTAAGGAGGGAGGTTTCAATGACGTTGCTGTTTTTTTTTGTGTTTTTTTTGTTTTTTTTTTGGTTCAGCAAGCAAGCTTGGGGTGTGCAGCTATATTTTCCTGCAAGCACTATTGAGCTAGGTTCCAATGGTGTTTGTTTGTAGAGAAAGCTTGGGATGTGCAGCTATATTTTCTTGCAAGCCTTGTGTGCAACTTCACCGACACAGTAAATGGATTAGCATTTTCTTATTTAGTTGTTACCTCCGTTTCAGACAAGGACGCCTCCCAGTGGTTGTGTGCAGGCCTTACCGTGCAGCCATGCATTGTTAAGCCAATTCCTACCAGGCTTTTTTTTTTTTTTTTTTTTTTTTTTTTTTTTTTTTTTTGAAGCGTATGTGTAATTCTCAAGTTCTTAAATTGTTTAACAGCTTGTTATAATGTTACTCATCCATTTCTTTCTTTAGCATCCATAGCCATGCATTGATAACGGGGTTTCATTTACCAGGCGAGGGAAGGCTGCTGCTGGGTCTTTCCAGGAATGGTGCTCAAACCCACCACGTGGGTGTAAGCCTGGATAATGCAGTTAGGATATTCTAACTTAATATGGGTGTGAATCTTTTTACCTTAGAACATGCAGGCATTTCCGTTTGATCAAGCCATGTGGCAAATTCAAGCAGACGACCGCAACTTCCGGTTGGTTTGCAAAGGAAAGCTGGTAAAGTACCTTGAGGATTTGGTAGGAGTATCTGCACATGCGTAGTTTGGTTACTATTAACATCACGTGAGACCAAGTCGCCATTTTGGAAAGTCCTCTGGATTTGCTCCCCGCTGTTGAGTCCTGTCCGGTGTGGAGACAGAGGATCCCTGGGTGTTACGTGTGAATTCTATCCTGATATTACTCTTGCGTGAGTGTTCCTACAAGCTGTTAGTTGATGATCTGAGAGTGAAAATTATTATTGCGTTGGGGTGTTACAGGAATCCGCAAGATCCGCTGGTCATTGGTGAGTTAAATCTGGCAACAACAAGTGTTCATTTTTTATAAGACTGCTGATAAGATAGAATGGTGACCAGTTTGATGTTATAAAATGTGTGTGTTTGATGCCCAGTGTGGTGTGTGTGTGAAGTCTATTTGAGTCTTTTAACAATTAGGAAAGCTACAGGTGTAATTTGTGTTTGGAAACTCTGTTGTCTTGGTGATACATGAATCTCCACTATATGAGATGTTTTGGACCAATCTGCATAGATTTATGGAAATGAGGGTACCAGGTCTATTCACTTATAATTCTGTCTCAATTTAGATCACCAAACATTCAGTTTCACTCTCCAAGAAAGAAGGAAAGTTCACTTAGACTGTGGAGAGAAAGAGATCATTCCTAAAGTTTGTAACTGGTTATCTCTCAGAACTCTAATCCTAGGCATCAATTTGGTCCCAGAAGGCAATAGAAATACAAGGAAATAAGACTTCATTATCATCGGTGGTGTCTGTCTGTCAACTGGAACCCAACCCATCCGTTATTTTGAGTGACATATTGTTGAATGCGTTGGAGTTCTTCTCCTTCATTTGCAAGTTCTCAACTGTGGTCAGAGTTCTTAAATACCTCAACCTCTCAATTATTTCTGAATAAATCAAAAAATATATTTCGAGAATAGAGAAACGAAACATGGATAAATACCATGGGGAAAGGTCGTATGGAGAAGAGCATGACATTGTGTCCAAGCAGCAGAGGATAGTGGGACAGAGGAGTCACAGGTCTCCTAGCCACCCGATATCTAGAACAAGCCACAGAGAAGTCAGGACATCCAGCAGCAGTGAAGTTTGCCCCAAACTTAGCCGTTCAACCAACTCCTCACAGAGGTCCCAGAAATGCAGCATGCACTTCTGTCCTTCTTCCAATGATTTGAGAGATGAGCACCTTGAGAGATCAAAGGATAGAGAATACCAAGCAAGGGAACGTGATGAGATGGAGAATCATGGAGGTGGAAGAAGGAAGGTTAGTTCACCAGATTTGTGTACGGGTTGTACTCCATCATCAGTTCCTTCCTATTATGAAAAGTTGAAGTACACATTGGATGTTTCAAATATCTGTCAGAGATGGACCAATGGAGAAGCCGAGATACATTTTTTTCAGGAGTTCAAAAGATATGGTCAGGTGAAAATCAAAGTGGAAGGCTTTGGGAAAGGTCGGCATGCCTTTATCACCTTTACTCGTATGGAGCATGCTATGGAGGCATTTAATCTAAGGCGCCATTGTCCTGTCTCAGGACAAAACTTGGAGGTGACCTGGTCCCGGGAAACAGTGAATCAACACCCTGAAGTTATGGATGGGATACATCCTGGTGACCGACGCCCAGTTCCTACACCTTGTAACTATGTCAGTAGTGGAGAAAGAGACGTATGTTCACCAACATTGCGTTTCAACCTCCAGGGAGGTAGGAGTAAGAACTACCCTCGTGACTCTCCACCTCCATGCTCCTCTTCCTGTGGCGCCAACTACTCAGATATTTCCTCAGACAATTCACACCATAGTTACTCCAGAAGCAATTCTCTTCACGACCAAAAGGACTTACCTTGCAAAGGTGGGTCTCCTCATATTACAGACCCAAACGTCACAAGAACGCTGTTTGTGGGTAATTTAGGGTGTGAGGTTACAGAGCGTGAGTTGTGTGATCTTTTCAAACCATATGGTAGCATCGAATGTGTTGATATTAAAATTAAAAGGGCAATCAACACTTCTTATGCTTATGCATTTGTGAAGTTTCGTAGAATCACTGATGCTATGAATGCAAAGGAAGACATGCATGGGACGAAGTATGGAAATGGGAAGTTAAATATTGGGTTTGGTAAAGGAAGTCCTTGGGCTAAGGTTTGGATTGGGAATCTTAGTGGATATGCGGATCTATCTGAGATAAGTTCTGAATTGGGTCGTTTCGGCTTGATCCGAAGGATCGAACACACTGCTGGAAAAAATTGTGCCATTGTTCATTTTAAAAGATTGGACAATGCTCAAACTGCTGTGAATTCCCTCACCCGATATCGTTTCAAGAACACCAATCTTCCTCTCAAAATTGATATCATCCAGCCTATCCCTTACTGTTCTGGTTCTGAGTGCAAAGATTTTGAAGATCCTAATTATCGCGGCCCAGTTATGTCCATTGGAGGAACCAATAACTTGCGTATCCATTCCCATGTGTCCCCAGATCTTAATCCACATCCTCCGATCACTCGTAGAGGAAAAGGCAGAACGAAGATATCTGAATCAGTAGACCATGCCAGGTGTATTCCTGATTCTGACTCCGCAATGGATTTAGTGGTGTCCTCTTCCAAAGGCTCATATCAGTCTGATCAAGGCCGAAAAGTTGTGACTGAAGTGCGTAATCGTCCATCTTACATGAGACCTACGACAAATGATGACTTGACTTACTCCCATCGTGATTCTGCACATTGCCGTAAGAGAAGGCGTTCTCCAGGTTATGGCGACGACCTAGACGACATGAATGATATTGGGAGACGAGTATCTCGAGGATGGCATCGTTCTTACCGAGGTTCACTTGGTAATGTAAGCCAGAGGTTGGGCAATACCAGCAGCAATGAAGACTTTGAGTTTCAAACAAAGAAACCAAGGAACTGCTCTGACTCTTGTCGAGGTCACAAACAGCACAGAAACCCCTCCAGTGTTCAAAATATCTCACATGTTTCCATGCCACACAGAGTGTATGAAAGAAGCATGGACCATTCTGCAGATCAACATGAAGACTATCAAAGTAAACAGCTAGGGCACAGAGGTGGTGAGCGCAGCAGTGGTACTGGCGTAAATCATCGGAGCCGAGTAGATGAAAAAAATCATGATTATGATCCTACACAGAAGACATCTGCAGCAGATTCAGACTCAGCTGGATCAAAGGATAAAGTGGATGATGTCTCCCCGCCTCCTCCACCAACGACACATCCTTCTCTTCCGAAGACTGACATGAGGTCTCACAAGGTCGCATACTCTGCCCTAAAGCTCGGAGACTCCACAGGAACGTCCTCATTTCCTGATGGTATGGGTCAGACTGGATCGAAACCTGATTTAAAACCGGAAACTCTGGCTGATCTCTCTCCTGTCTATCCTGTGATTTGGCATGGCAATTTGGTCCTGAAGGAAACAGGCTTTCCCACACGAATGCACCTCATTGGAGGAGATCCTGCTGTGGCTGAGCTTCTGGTGAAAGCTAAAGAGCCTGGCGAAGAGATGGATGCCCTCCGCATCACTCATAGAATGCATCTTGAACCACCCCATCTTGAGGAATTCAATAAACGCATGGCAAACGAAGGACACTGCATCCTCCTGGCCTTGCCTTCTGCTATTCCAAGTAAAGTTTGTGATGGACAAGAATCCAACTCAGTGGCTCAGTTACGACCACTGAAGAGTCTCCTGAGCTATCTGAAACAGAGAAAAGCTGCTGGACTTGTTGCCCTGAACACTGTGGATTGCGTGGAGACTGCAAAAGGTGGAAGTGGCTTGCAACAGAAGGAGCACATCATCGGAAGCCTGTACGCCTTTCCCATGTGCGAATTTTCACAGGTGCATTTGCGAAAGGTTGCCCCTCATCTGGGGATGGAGCCTGCCAAAGACGACTATTTGTTAGTTGTGCTACTGAAAGAAACGGTGTGAATTGAAAACAGATTTTAAAACAAAACTATTATAGATCCCTATTGAATTTGACTTGCTGACATAATTCTTATTTTGTTATGCTGTTTGGTATTATTTTGTTTTGTTGATATGTGCAGAAACATATTATATTGGCAGTACCTTAGGACAAGACACGTATTCATGATTGTTACTTGTTTTCTGCTAAAACCGAAAAAAAAAAAATTATGTCAGTGGTGTAAATACTTTATAATTTATTTAAGAATTTGAGCTCTAAACTTGTTTTAGTAACTAAAGCTAAAGGGGGGATGTTTTAACCAGTTTTTGTATTTAATATGGTGATAACTTTTGTTCAGTAATTTTCCTTGCTTTTCTTCTTGAATAATTTGCCTGTGCTGATTGCACATTTGATACCTGTACTACTCTATGATGTCTTTGTTGATATTTTGAGAAAAAATATTGTCTTTTGCACTCTCGATATCTGTGATAGTTTCGTCCATTCCAGTGCTGTCCTTCCTTCTCAATGTGGCACCTGTAATGGTGGTGTATGCAATTTAATTTTTTACTATTTTTCATTTAATTTTACACTTGGCAGCAATGGAATCAAGAACTTCTCTCTCAGTAGACAGACACTTGTACACCATCTATGATAATGAATTGAAGTAGTATTTCACATTGCTTTGATGACACGTGTACACACCCATATTTACATTGGGAGTAATAATTATGCAAGACAACACCGCAGTAAGCATAAAATGTAATAAATTGATATTATAGATTTTTTTCACTGACCAAAAATATATATTTAGTTGGTTGATACTCAAATGTATACATTTTAAATGCTTAATCATTTACACTTTTGTTTCTATGATGATAAAAACTTCAAAAACACAGAAAATAAGCATATATATGAGTGAATACTTTCACATAGGAAAATACTCATTTGCATGTGTTGTACATATGTTATATATATATATATATATATATATATATATATATATATATATATATATATATATATATATATATATATATAGAAATATTTTCACTTAAGTTAGTTGGGGGGCCCTTTTTTGGCATCGTTTTCCAGGTATGCCAGCCAAATTTCTAAAATAATGATGAAACATTTTATACCAGGAATGGTCCTTAAATGTTGGGAAAATTTTGCATCTTCTTTTGTTTTGAAAAAAAAAAACAACATTCTCCTCATGTCACTAGAGTTGTATATTTCTGGTGACTGTGGAAGTAAGAAAAAGTGTGCTTAATTGGTAAAAGTGCAGTTTCTTTTATTTTAACCACACTTAGGTTTTGTCTCCAGAACCCTGTGCCTGTAATATACCAGTTAGTCAAAAATATCCTACCTAATAAATGCCTCAAGCTGACTGCAAGGAAATAAGTAGAAACTTGAGTAGGTGTGGTACTATGCTCCAAGTCAGATTTCTAGCAAGAGAGGCTGGCCATTATATCCACCAATAAAATAAAATTGGAATGCTCTCAGCCTGAAGATGAAATCTTTGAATGAATGGGCCAAGTTGAATACCCACTTGACCAGCAGAATTATAACAGAGATTTGGATGGGTAAAACACAAGTGTACACAATATAGTCCAAATGAGACAATATTATTACATTGTATGAATCAAATGTTTTGAATGACTATTCTATTTAGTAAACTCTATGTTTTGCAAGTTTACTGAACTGAATCATTCTATTTTTAAGTTGTACTGAATAGTCACTGCCAGTAATAGTTATGCTTCTGGCTCAAAATTATATATTTTTGTGTCCTATTTCTATTCATTAATTTTAGTTTTGCAATGCTTTTTTTGGTTGTTGTTGTTTCAGCCAGGGAGTGCACTTTATCACTTATTTGATCTTCAAAATCAACTCCTGCCATGAGCTTATAGTGTCACACTTAAAGCTAAAAACAACAGAAGGCAGTGTCATTGATGCATTTACAGACTCAAAACATAATGATGTCAATACTGCACTCCAAGCTTAGCTTTCTTGGTGGGGTGAAAGTTAAATGTAGGAACAGTGATGACACAGGAGTAAAAAAGGGATAGTTGTAGTATTACATTACAGTGTTGTTTGTAAACATAAATCCCTCTAATGATTGAAATAAAATCACTCTTTCAGATTACAACATTTCAGTTACTAATACTTGGGAAAATTTATTTACTTGGCCTATTCCCTAGCCCTAGCTGTAATCAAATTTATCCGAAAACTCTTGTGAGCATTTCCTGAAAGTTTCAAGGCAATTGGTCCAGGCATCTGGGAGTAGATGTATGCTCACAGGGAACACACATTACATAAATTATAGTAAGATATTTATGAATGAGATTATTGGCTATCTCCGTTTATGTATTATAAAATGCTTCCGAAACATCCTGGCCAATCTAAAGAAGCTACATGGACAATTCCAGCAGCATATATATTTATCTACTGCAATGTTGTTTGATGAAAACACTAGGAAGGAATGTGGTATTTTTGTCCCCACATACTCACTAAAGGCAGCTACCACATGGTGACAATGAAGGATGTACCTTTTATAGGGGAATAAATTTCGGGGACCTCAGCTGGAGCTACAGAAAGGGTAATGTTATTGTAAATGCAGGGGTTATGGAGAAAGGAAATTGATTGGTTTTATAGGGGCAGTAGGTAGGGATACAAGATTGACATTTTATTTAATCCCTACCCTCCAGGAATCACAGGGAGAGGTATATTTGAGCTAAAGTACTGAACTTGTTCATCTTATAGTAAACACACTGCATATACTTAGCCACACACACAATGTTCGAGTATTTGTAGGATATAGACAGCAACCAACAGGGTGGATGAGCCATGACTCCTCCGAGAATAGTTCATTGTCCACTTCATACTAAAGGAAAACTGTGAATAGTTCATTGTCCACTTCATACTAAAGGAAAACTGGGACATGGACATTTATGGCACAGAATGTGTAGTGTCACACCAGATTGGCCACACCAACACACTAGGAATCTTTTGACCACAACTACCCAGCAAAAGACTTTACCACCTGATATATGCAGTGCTTCAAAGAGTTAGACAGGTGATGTGTAGGATTATGATATGTCTGCATTCTACATTACACCACCTTCCAAAACTGAAGAGGTTCGGGTGAGAAAGCAGAAAGATCAACAGGGTAAGGGTGTTCACCATATTGAGGTCCACAGTAACGTGGCACTTCTGAGACACTGGACCCTGCGAAGGAAAAAATCTCTCAAATTAGCAAAACCTATTTCTTGATGGCTGCATATGAATTTCAGGAATAAAAGGGTGACTTCTCAATTTGGAAAAACTCATTTTTGAGGGAATGCACCTGAATTTCAGGGATAAAAGGCTCATTTCAGGGAGAATCATAGAAAACCAGATTTTTTTTCAGCGCTATCTTTAACTACTAGTTACTAATTCACAAATAAGATTATATATTCACTATGCTTACTCTTGTGGCTGTTACTCAAGTGTTTTTGTAGGAGATAGCACTCTAACAAGCAGAAAGAGAGGGATGGATGAACGAAGAGATGAATGACATATTTGGTTTATTTTATTAGATATAATGTTTCATTTGTTTCTAATACTATGTCTACCTTTTAGAACGAACTGTAATTATCAGCCTTTATTTCACCTCTACCTAGTTGTAACCTAATTACTCCCCTTAAAGCATCCTTTGACTCAGAACATGACCATAATCCTAGACTCAACCAAAGCCTAAGATATTCCTGGAAAACAAGCAAAGATAGTCCTGAAGCATACAACATGAATAAATATTATTGATCCTCTATATATCGTATGATAAAGGTAATATTGAATATGTATATATTGAATACTCATTAAGCACTATCAATTTGGATGTGACTTCCAGTAACATCTGAGTCTGATGTTAAGTCTGCACTGGCAGTGGTGAAGTTGGATTTAGGTGGTCTAAGTGAAGTTGTTAACGGTGCCAGAGTAGAGTAGATATGGCCATGCCACACTCTCCAGGGATAAAACACACCCTTTCAGCTTGAAACACCTGTGCTTTAACCACAAAACCAATTTTATATTGAAGGATTTTTCTTTGTGGAAAATTTGAACTACTTTTTTCCCATGCTAAGCGTGTCTTTTTGAGAAGAAAATATTTTGTTTGTAACCAAAACAACACCCATGGTTGATGTTGCAAAATTTTATTAAAATAATTATAGCTGTTTCACCCTTTTGCAAACTCCAACAATATGCATATGCTATCAACAGTTTAAGTGGCCATTGGAATTGCCTGATTGTTCACCTGTGTGTGTCTGTATCTCTCTCTGTCTGTCTGCTTGTCTCTCTGTTGGTTGTTTGTCTATTTCTCCGTCTGTCTTTGTGTACTTCATTCACACTTGAATGGTTGAAGCTAAACTTAAGAATTCATTATATATTCAGAATTGTCCACAGAACATTTTAAGCATGTCTATAAAGCTACCCCCCATTTTATATGCACAAACAATTTTACTCTTGGAAAAACATGTGGTGGGTTTCATCTGGTTATACCTCATCTTCTCAATGCCTAATGCTAAAAATGCCCAAACTAGTCTTTTTAAAAACTCTTGGATCTAGGTAGTTCTACTTACAAATCCATATATACTTGAATAAAAGTTTCCAAGGAAATGAATGTCTATCAGGCCCAACCCCATTCTGTGTTGGCATCAGACCCCCAAATAATGAAGCCAATAATTGTACTTTGGCCTTTCAAATCCCCTTCGCTACAGACCCAAAACATAGTATGCATATGCAACTTGACTCTAGGAGTAACATGGGCAGAGTACCACATGACTACATCAATCCCCATATGTGTCAGGCTAAAAAAAGTTTGTACCTATCTATGCTAGGTAGTATGCATCAACTTTATAACAAAATCAAATGAAATTCAATCTTCATGGTAAACGAATCCCACATCAAAGATGGATTGTTGTATTTTATAAAGCAATTTAGATTTACAATAGGTTTTTCCCAACTAACATTAAGATAGTGTCATTGTTTATACAATTATTCATTATAACCGGCCAAACCAAAGAAATCATTTTGATGAACCTTTGTACCTGTAAAACATCAGGTGCAGCTGTTGGTGAAGGGTCCATGTTTGAAAAAAATGCAACTTCCCAATGTCAGTTGGGAGGAAGTAGGTAATTGGCACAAGAACAGCAGTTGTTATAATGATGAGGCAGTCTGGTTCAAAGGAGAGTGAAGGAAAAAGACAAAAAGAAAAAAGCACATATTAACTTACTAGCCATACTTGGACAGTCCACTTCACTGTTTTTTTTATACAAGTGGGGGGGGGGGGTAAGGGTGGAAACACTGGCATTCCCACCCACCCACTCAAAGCAGCATCAGCTTATTAAATGTAATTTTCAAAATTTTTCATGGGGGGGGGGGGTGCCCTAGATCTGTTTACTCATGCCTCAGCCTGCAATTTTCAGAGTGAACATACAGACCAAAAAACTCAATTCAAATTGACAAAAAATATTCATGACCATCTCAAGTCAACTTAAAATGATATTCTGTGTATTTTAAGCCACATTTTGGCCTACACACATGCATGCACCCAAGCAAGTACATATGCATGCACATACATGCAAGCACACCCGCACACACACACACACACACACACACACACACACACACACACACACACACACACACACACACACACACACACACACACACACACGCACACGCACACGCACACACACGCACACACACACACACACACACACACAGACACACACATGCAAGGTAACAATAACCCAAATTTTTCTAACTGCACTTGTGAATATGCACCGAAAAAGAGGATTCTGAAATTAATATAGATTGAGTGTATTCTTGCCTTATTACTAATATTTTTACTGAATTTTAAAATAGAATTGGTCATTACTTAGTTTATTTTCTTCTTGAATCTATCAATATCCTTGAACAAAAGGATATTAACAATTTTTATCAACATCAATTTTAATGCCTGCTTACTTAATGAAGCTTTGTTTAATATTTATATACTACAGAAACATTAGATACCAGTATTTTTCAAGCTGCAACAAGAAATTCTTCTATTCAAATAACCATGGTGCAAGTGATCTCACCTATCACCACTGTGGTGGTAACTCCAGTTTAAAGATATATGTGTGCTATCTAATCCAAATTGTCATGCAGAGGGAACACACATTTCACAGAATAACTGAATACTATAGAAAACAAATAAACACGTCTTGAACAAACCATCATATATCTTGAAGTTTATAGGTTCAATGATTTTTACTCAAAATATTCCAAAACGTTTTCCCTTACCTTTGTCACACTCACTTGCATTCCTTTATGCATAGATAATATTTCCTTATTTCAAACACAAAAATTGAGTGGATGCAGAAGTAGAAAAAAAAATTTAAACAAGATATTTTTAAGATTCTAAACTTTATTGGATAGATATCTCCTGCCCTCCCCCATTTCTGATGTAAATATTTCCACCTTTTTTCTACCACTGTAGCCACAGTTTTACAATAAAAGTGTTATATGTTATACATATATTAAATGACATGAGGAAGAAAACAAACAAAGGAAGATGAAATATGGAAATAGTGATGAAATATTGTAGTCTACTCACAACTTAACAATATCATCTGTATCAACATAACAATGACATATGCCTGCTGTGGAGTGGATTGATATCTTCCAGGAGGGTGACCTCTTCCTTAGCATCACAAGCTAGGATGTCTTTGCTGGCATTGTGAGAAGAAAAAAATCTTCTTCTGCACTCTCGATGTCCGCAATAGTTCCTTCTATTCCAGTGCTATCCTTCCTCCTCAAGATTGCACCTGTAATGACAGTTTACACCATTTCATTGTCCATTTCAGCCTTCCATTGAATTTACACTCTGCAGCAATGGAGTCCAGAGCTTTTCTGTCAGAAGACAGACATTTGAACGTCATCTGCAATATTGTATTGAAGTCGATTGTCATGTACTGTTCATAACACATCTAGACACACCAAAAAATTTACATTGGGAGTAATTAGTGAACCAAATATTTCAGTGGACATGAAATGTGATTAAAGTGATACTAATGGATCATAGACCTTTTCACAGATAAAAAATAATCTAACTTACTGATTAAATATTCAAAAGCTTGTATACATTTGATTAGCTAAATCATTCACACTGTTGCTCTTTTGAAAAAAAAAAGTTTTTTTATAGAATAACAAACTATTATCATAGATAAGAGCAAATACTTTCACATGGAAAAACATTATTAGAAAGTATTTAATAAAAAATTCAACTGCTGACTACAAATGCACCCATACAAGAATCTGGTATTAAGATAATTTTTGGTTACATTCTATGGTTTGCCATTGTCTCAGCAATAATTGGTCTTACCATATTCAGTGTCAAGTGCTTAAATAAGTTTTAAATAAATTGTCAGGATTAACAGCAATTTTGGATGGATATGAATCACAAAACTTTAGAGTCAACCAGTATCGATGCTGACACCTTGTTGGAGAGGGAAGTCGTGTGTCATTCACAGCATGTGATCAACCTCTGACACAATTAAATGAGTATCAAACTGAGATGACTTTTATTATTAGAGGCAACTTCCAAGAAGGATGATGTGATAATTCAATAAAATCCTGAAATGGTCTGTTCAAATCAAATAGATTACATCTAGGTATTATTTCTTCTAAACCTGGCATGGTGATATTGTCCATACACTACCTATGATCAGTAATGTCTTCTCTAATTATGACAGGGTCAAGTAAACAGGCGAAAAAAAAAGTGTTGGCAAACAATTAGGGAACAGTCAAAAATAGATGCCTTCCAAAGAGATGGTTGACTGAAAAGTAGCCATTATTTTTATATAGTATCCCATGAAAATATTCTTGCTAAGGAGCTTGAAAGTTTGCATGCTCAGCCCAATTGATTAAACAACTTTTTAAGTCCCTTTCACATTACCACATTAGAAGTTAATATCAAATGCTTTCTACACTCCACACATCATAATAATACCCGTGTGGTCATTACTTACTATATCAGAAGAGAAAAGCTATCCCCCAAGAAGGAGATGCTTTACCAAATGGGCAGAGAATGAATGGATGATGTATATACATATACATATATGTGTATATATATATATATATATATAGATGCATATGTATATATATGTATATATATGTATATATATATATACATATATATACAGAGAGAGAGAGATCTATAGATATTGATTGGAGTTAGTTGTGGTCCACAAATAAGTTAAAATCACCTACTAGCCTTGCTCAGTACTCACTAACCCAACCACCCACCCAGCATTTTCTGAGAGATGGCACCTATACCATGACAAGATACACAGCAATGCACATATGAAATGTGTCTATCTTCTAGTGGCCACTGAATTATATTCTAACTAACCGGATAAAAAAAATAATTTGTTTATAAAGCCAAGTAAGGACAATTACACCAGTATGACAACAATGTGAGTTTCACTATGCGAGAATATATATTAGAGGAGAGCACAATCATCTTAGTCCTAGTATAGAATCTAAAATTATAGAGGTAGTAATCTCAACAGTTCATTGTTAATTGAATAAACTCTATATTATAATCCACAATTACACTCACACCGTGTGACACACCACATAAGGAATTGCATTAAGTAAAAAAATGCCCGCAAGTTCCTTTATCTACATGACCAAAAATGTTTTGGTTCCAAATTATTTGGTTGTTATTGAGCCATTGACTATTTGAATCAACCAACAAATAAACCAGCATCCAAACATTTATTAACTTACAATAGAGGTAATAAAATATGTAAATATGCAAAATGAACATCAATATTATCTAGAAGTTGGCTTCACCATCGTGTCTCCTGGAAACTGCTGCCAAGCAGTCAAATGACTTCATCTGCTACTCAACCTGGACCACAAGACAACCTGCCTGAGCATGTTCTTCTCTAGATAGGTGAATTCTATCACCGTATGGCGGAATGGAACTTTCGTCCATAATAATATGGAAGGCATTTCCAATATCATCATTTGGCAACAACAGAGAAGTTAGCTTCACCGTCGTGTCCCTGGAAACTGCTGCCAAGCAGGGAAATGACTTCATCTGCTACTCAACCTGGACCACAAGACAACCCGCCTAAACATGTTCTTCTCCGGATAGGCGAATATTATCACCATATGGCAGAATGGAACTTACATCCATAATACTATGGAAGGCATTTCCAATATCATCATTTGGAAACAACACATGAGCTTCAGCCATCTTGCTTCAGGATACCCACTCCACTAATCCCTCATCTCTCCATCTTCCCAGCTACACTATAGCTGTGATACCAAGAGTAATATCTATGGCTTGGTGACATTTTTATGTGACTCGATCCGATGACACAATGTGGTATCATTTGCCCAAGATGACATTGATTGGACCTTAATACACCTGGAGATAACTACAATTACAAATGGGTATAAGCCACCTGGGAGCCAACTCCGTCCAGACTCTTGGCCCCACTACTCACAGCCATGCATCTATTCAGGAGATTTCAACTGTCACAGCACCACTTGGAGTTGCTGCCAAAGTAACTCAGAGGGTAATACCCAGGAAACTGGTCCTCCATCACAGACTTCTTGCTTCTTTATGATCACAAGCAGTTGGCCAGCTTCCGTTGAGGCAAATGAGGGCCCTAACCAACACTTTACTTGCATTAGTCCACCTTAGCACAAATAGCTCGACTCTAAGAATACCCAACCCATTTCCAAAGTCTCAGCACAGACCACCGTTGATCGAGACCTCAACTACAATCAAATCAGTGCCAATTCACCCCGTGAAGAGGTGGAACTTACTAAAAGTTAACTTGATGAAATTTTCAGAGAACTATAATGCCAAGGTCAGCTAACTTTCATCTTCAGTTTATGACCCTGATTCAGTAGCACATGGGGCTGAGCAATTCTCTCTGCTGCAAAAAAAAAATTCAATCCCTTGTTGATACCGCCAGTGCTTGATACCAACATGGAACATGGAGTGCAGCATGCGTATGATGAGTACATTACAGCAGTTCCTGGACATGATGCCAACTCTAATGCCATTAAGCTCTCCATTATCCTTGATGCAAAGACCAGAAAAAGGTGGGAAATGTCTATGTCATCTATCGATTTCAAGTAGGAAAGTTTGGCAAACTATCACCCCCTCACTGGATGCAAATAAAAGATATCACATGGTCCAGTCTATGCAAATGTCATTGCCAGTGTCCTAATAGAAAATAGGTGCCACTACAGTGTGAACAAGCATATCAGAAAAAGTAGCAAACAGGAGATCGCTGACCTTTAACAGAACCCCAACACCGATAGTTCTCTCTCCACAGCTTTCACTGATGAGGATATGATAAAGGCTGTTAGCAAGCACAAGCCCAGCAAAGCGCAAGGCACAGATTATATCACACCTGAGTTTGACACCAACTATGACCCTGCTATGCTTAACTTGCTGAGGGATTTCTACACCAAATGTATAATAAGCCAGAGGATTCCAAAAATCTGGAACTGGTCCGACATTAACACCACCTTGAAGCTAAAAATAACCTAAGCCGAGGCCAAGAGCTACCAACCCATACCTCTGTTGTGGTGCAGTTAAAATTTCTTGGATGCTTGCTGCTCTCATGATATAACCCAGTAATAAATTTATGACTTTTGCCCAAATAAGTTGAATTTTAGTGAGAACAGTCAAACACCATGTATATGACATGATGTCTGACGATGTAGAAGCTAGTTTTGAACATAAGCAAAAAGTTGGAGTGATTCTTGTGGATCTCACTGCAGGACATGACAGTGTATGGCTACAAGGGCTACACATGAAACTACTACACATGATCTCAGAACACCACACGGTCTCCTTCCTGATGAAACTATTTACGAAATGAAATTTTGGCTCAGGACAAGCAGCAGACAAGTCAGCCACTGAGGCAAATCAGGAACAAAGTGCTCCAGGGATTAACACTCGCTTGCACCAATTTTCTTCAATGTTTACTTCAGTGACATACCCTCAACCATATCCAAGCTCAATGACTACGCAGATAACCTGCCCTCCTCACTGCAAAGCTAAGCTGAAAAACCGTCGAGAAGACATTAAAGGATAAACTTTCATTCAATCTTAGGAATTGGCAGCTGAAGCTGTGTATGGTGAAAACAACAACTGTCACCTTTCACCTATACAAGAGAGATGCCAATAGACATCTTGCAGTCTCAGTGAATGGTACCTGCTTGCAAAAAAAATTACAGTCCACTCTATCTCAATGTGACCATTGACCGCTTCCTAACATAAGAACAATATAGAAGGCCTATGCCTCAAGGCGAGTACAAGAAAGAGACTTCTCTGTTGCCTTGCAGGTACCAGCTAGGAATCCTATGCCTCTATACTCCATAAAGGTGCTCTAGCCCTTCCCTGAAGTGCTTTAGGGTCTGCCACTCAAGTCTGGTGTCGGAGCAAGTCTGGTGTCGGAGCAACCATGCTAAAAGTTGGACTGTGATAAATTACACCATGTGCATCATCACAGGGATATGCCACCTGATTTAAGGAGTAAGGTTTGTAGAGCAAAGCTAGTGACTGCTGCAAAAAAAGAATCCTCACCAACTCCTACACCAACAAGTCAGTATTCAGCTGGAACCCTCAGCGATAAAATGTAAAGTTCTTTTATCAAACACACTATGAGCTAGTTAGTAGACAACTTAGATCCCATGCTGGAGTGGAACAATAACATAAGCCATGACCCACCATTGTTCATTTTCGTTGCTGTCCTCGTAACCAGACAACCTGCCACAGAAATATTAGATGTGGCGGAACCTCGTCAGATCTGGTACTGCTCTCGTTGGTGAGTCAATTATACAATGTGGAACACAGAATTTGGCAATCCTGCGGCTGCCCCTCACACACAGTGAAAAACTTTGTGGGAGATTGTAACAAGCTTAAAGCATCTAATGGCTTTGAAGATCCCTGCTGCACTTATGACCGCACTTGGAGATGGATTACGAGTATGCCCACACAACTTTGACAAGCAAACGCTTAGAAATATATGCATCTTTAATATAACTATAATTTAATCTTGAATATAACAATACTATCTTTAAAGTAACTACATTTTTTCCTGTAAACTCCTGTTCACAATAACCAGCTTGATAATTCCCACCATAGTGTACTGGCTCTTCACAAACACTTCAACATACCCTTTGATGATTCAGAGGTTTACAAATATGTCCATTTTGGCACACTCAAGGGTGTAGTAATAGTTGATGCTGGAGAGATGCTGCACATCTGTAGGATCCAGTCTAAAACTGTAGCCATGCACCAACATCTTTACATGGTTAATAACTTGCACTATTACCATGACAATGCATATACATGCAAGGTCAAATTATAGCAAAGGGGAAAGAAAATAGATCAATTGCCAGCTGACTATCCCCCACTTCTATTTACCTCCAACTGATATGGTATATTTTATAGCCCATTTTATTTAATGATTCTTGCATGCAGAAAAACATCAAGATGACAAATGAAACATGTTTTAGCAAAGATTGTCCATTTGATTCTATCATGTTACTCATTTAGCATCATAGAGATATAGAGATATAGATATAATATAATACTTACAATTGTATTTTAATGAAAAATAACTTTCTCGAATTTGTGGGAAATACATAGGTCATAGGTCATTGAAGCTGCACTGGATGGTGCACACCATAGCTTATGTGAGGCATATGTGACCTTTTTTACACACACACCTAGAGCTAATACTGCAGTACCGAATAGTATTTGTTGATTTGTGCCTGTTGAAACAGCACCAAGGAGGACTGCTTTATGACATTTATAAATGATGGAAATCATGAACACTATTGATCATGATGTTAATTATCCATGGCTCAGTATAATCTATATCATAATTTGTGCTGCCGACCTGCCTTCAAAAAAAAATTTTTTAACCCAGAAGCTCGCAACCACTGTTTAAACTGTATTGGGTTCTGCATCACTGTATTCACGCAGGTCTTTGAATTCCGAAAGAAAAAGATAAAAAGGTGGCACACAAACAAGTTAGAGATTTTAAATAATTGGCACTTCTAGAAAAACCCAAGTATGGAATAGGTAATGTCCTCATCCTGTGCCAGCTCCATTCATGGGTGCAAATGAGAATAAAACACTTTACATGCAGCAGAAGTTACGATTGCTGCAATAAAAACAGTTAAGGTTTACCTGAAGCTTCCCATAATGGCTCAGTAGGGAGTGGGGGGGGGGACTTTTTTGCAAGAATATCTTCATGAGCCAAACTTAAACCCTAGCATCCAATCAACTGAAACTTTGAATGCATACACAATTCTATTCTGGCAGTAATACTAGTAGAGCTGTAATATTTCTATATGCGGGATTACTGGTCGTTAATTATTGCAAGAAAAGCTGCAATGCACACATGTCTGCTTGACTCATAGCTATCATCTATTGCCATTCTTTTCTGCTACATTTTTTTAACTTTGATTGTCAACACAAACAGAAAGTGAGTCTGCATAAAAATACACACGATATGGCGACAGCAGTTTGTCAAGACTCCGCTACAAATGTTTTCAATAAATATGTTACAACTAATGAGACCTCAGCAGCTACATAAACCCCCACCTCCACATGCACATATGCGTGCATATATAAAAGTTCACACTCACTCACAAACACAAACACTGATGAATCATACATAGGTAAGGTTGCTTAAGTTCCATTTGCTTACACTAACTAATAGCAACCTGCTTACACAACGCTACATAATACATACAAGTGCATAGTTGGACCAGCGTTACCCATATTCTGTAGTCATGAACACACCAAGAGAGTATGGTTCATACCCACCTGGAGCAAATGAGCATTTGAGTTGACAACAATTAATTTTACACTAGTCATATGCAGCATAAATCCTTTTACCAGAGTCAAAGAAGCACACTTTCAGGTGTGCACTTTGTAGAAGGCAGGCTGAGGCTGGAAGCTGTTGCAGTCCTCACCACTACACACACGGATGATGTGTGCAGCTCTGCAAATAATTTGGTTATTGCATTCATGAGCAGTTATCAACCTTGATCTTTTCAGAGAAGCACTTTTTTAAAAAATAAAACTATGACCTGCGTATTAGAGTCTTCCATTAGTAGTAAATAGTTAAACAAAGAGCAGTCTGGATGGGTGAAATGCGTTCAAAAAATTTTTTATGCAGCGTATACTTAAGATTGTTCTGAATGCTCTCTTTGCCTCTAATAAAGTACAGAGCCTTTGTAATTTATTGTTCCACACTCGGGACAAGTGACACAGCCTCTACCAAAAGGAAAAACAGAAAAGTCAAAAATAATTGTCTTTAAACTTATCTGTTCAGTCTTTCTTGATGGATATTGTAGTTTGGGAGTGTGAAGCTACTGATATTCATGTTTTTAATCTTAATTGATGGCATTCTTGGCTGATGGTGTGCAGCCACAGGGACTTTTTATTCTCATCTTTCTTGTTGAGCGTTATAGAGCTATCTTGCTAATTTCCTCTCTCTCCTGATAGTTAACATCTGAGAACTACCACATTTTCAGAAGACCTTGGAGAAATTTAGTTTCTCATATTAGTAGTGAACTAGCAGAATATACCAGGAGGTGTCCAAGAGAAGATACCCCAATTTCAGGCTGGTTGGTCCTACAATTAGCTTTTGGCTGGCAGAAGGACTTCCTCTGGATGTTACTTAGAGACCATATGAAAATTTTAGCCTGGTTGGTCCTTTAATCAGCTTTTGGCAGCAATAATGAATTCATTTTCTACATGTTGATATTGCTATGTCAAAAGGACACACATTGGAGCAGGTGTAGCTAAAAGATGGAAAGGAGACTGCACCAAAAGATGAAAGGAAAAAAAATTGATTTCCCAAAGAAAATAAAAAAATTAAGCACCAAGAAGAGGTGCATATATCCTCCTATAAACATTATCCCAATTCATTTTTAAGCGAATATTTGAAAGGTAATGTTCAAGGATTTCTAGAATATATAGGGGGTTGTGTGTTGGTGGCACAACAAAAAAAAAAAAGAAGTTTGCAAAATGCAAATAGCTAAATGAACCAGGAATAGGAATTTGCTATGAATGGTTCAATTTGAAAACTAAGTATGAGTCTGATGTTGGCAAGTCTGCCTGCATATAACACTGAAAATAGGCAGTGAAGATACAAATTTATAGGTTAAAACTTTTCATGAACTGATATATTCTGGGATTAAGTGTTAGCCAGCTGTAAGGACTCTGTTGCAGATGAAGCAGAGGTTTGAGTAGTGGCCAGCAGTAAAGATGTTGTTGCAAATGAAGTAGAGGGTATTTGAGCGTGCATTTGGTCCTCCAATCTACCTCCATACATCCTTCTTCTCTGGTCTCACTCAGCTAACCATTTCTCCCTCTTCTTTCAAGCTCTGCCTTCGATATCATTCATTCTCTCTCATTTTCAGCTATAATGTTCAAAATTAGCATTTTGCTTTACTTTTACCTAATGTTGATAAAGATACAAAATAATACCACTTTGTGTGGTGTTCAAATGGTAGTTTTTTCATCAATGCTTTTCAGCGCAGCACTGCTACTTGCCCAGCACTGCTAGTCAGACCAGCACCACCACTGCAAGGACTCATCCATTCACTTCAATAGCTGGTACTAAATGGGAAAGTGTATAATTATTGCATAATTAACTTAATTGAATATAAGAAGAGAGTCATACAAGTAAGCTCTTCATCTCCCCAATCCACTAGATTAATACTACCTTGGACTGCTGCAGAAATTATGGCTATCAAATTATACAGTACTTGCCCAAAATAGATAATATTGACCAAGTATTTCAGGATTCTCTTACTCCACTGCAATAGATTGAAAGCTCTCTAGCAACACTGCTGGAATTGTTGTTGCCTGAGTTCAAACTATATCTCACTGGCAATAGAGAGGAAAAGTGGTTCCATTTTTCCCACTCAGACTGTTGGAGTCTCTCATCTATATGAGCATGTAACAGAATAAGGACACCATCCAGTTTAGCAAACTGAGTTTGTTCATTTGGTAGTGTGGCTCTGGTTATTTCAGCACTGTAGCTTTACCTAATATATCAATGCTTCAAGCCTAAATTTCTTAAAATCAAGAGGAACACCAGTAACTTTCAGGTACTTGTGCATCAAGTTCTTCATCTAGCACTGCTGCCTACATCTCTGATTCCCCAGCTCAGTAAGCTTTACAGCAATCCTCTCATAAACTAAGGGGTTCCTCACCACAGAATGATGGGAAGCCTTAATTATCTTCCACTTGAATGCTTATTAATGCTTCAGTTTTACCACTTACAACCTGCCAACTTTATTTCGAGGAAGTAGATTCTATCTGTCATGGTTTTGTCATGGCTTTGGACTGACCCTTTACCTGACAAGATTATATTTTAGTAAACTGTCATGTAAATTCTCTTAATAGGATCGCATGCACCAGAACAGGGAGTGTTAATTATTCTCTAAACGACCTTTCAAGATGGTTCTATACGAAATGCATTCAATATCATTTTTTCGCAGTGTACTTAAACTGGTTTTGAATGCTCCACCTGTCCCACAAAGACAACAGAGTCATTGTTTTTTACTCCAACAAGTGAAATAGCCTTTAAAAAAAATCAAACATAACGTGAAAATATGTCAAGAAAAATGGCCACAGACTCTTCTGTTTAATCTTTTTTTATGGGAATCGTAGGCTGGGAGGGTGAAGCTACTGACCCACATGCCTTCGATCTGTCTTGACAGCATTCTTTCCTGGGGGGAGTGTAACTTCACAAAATTTTGACACTAATCTTTCTTGATAAGTGCTAAAATATTTTCTTGCTAACTTCCTCTCTCTCCTGAGAGCAATGTACTAAGCACTATAACATTTTGGAAGACCTTAAGCAATTTAGTTTCTTCTGTCAGTAGTAGATAGTTTTCAAAGAATAAACTTGACTAACATGTGGGTGGCTGGAGAGTAGAATTACTGGAAGAGTGAAGCTACAGGAATTTTCATCTTTAATCTTTCTTGACAGGCATAATAGGAAAGGCAGTGAAGCTAATGCGACTCTTCTCTTTAGTCTTTCTCGATGGGTGATGTTAAGTTATCTTGCAATATCCCTATTAGTCCTCCCACCCACCTTCCCCTCTCCTTCTCACCAAGTAATAACCAATTAATTTATAATGGATAAATACAATACTAGAAACTAAATATTGTTAGATAAAGGAAAACAATCAAGCTATTATTTACAGTGAAACTTTCTTACATTCACAGTGGTCTTGATCAACAAAACCACCTTTTTGTCCCTTTTGGCAAGCTTCTCTCTGAAATTAGGATCAAATTTTATCAAGAGCCTTTGAGAATCCTTACCTGGGGTAAAGGCATAAAAGGTATCATTATTAAACTTTTTCTTTAGTAAACTCTTTTGTTTTCCTCTGCCACCAATACTGTTCAGCACAACTAATACAGTACCATGTTTTTTATCCAAATGGCTGATGAATCTCTTAATGGTAGCTGGACTAGACAATATGATTTGATAGTAGCTGGTGGTAGAGCTGTGGCCAGATTCTGGCTTATCTCCTCCAGTAAATACAGAAGTAAGTGACTGAAATTTTGCCTTATTCTCAAAAAGCTTGGCTTGCTGGCTGAGCTTAGCAGTCTTTGCACTGGCTTGTTGCTGAGGTGTGGAGTGGAGCAGTAGAATTTTGTACAGAAATATATACTCAATATAAGAAAATAATTTTAAGTGATCAGCAGATATATACATTGTTGCCTAGGATTTAATATAGAGGACAGATGGAACACATGGAATATTAGAAATGATATTGTATGACATTTGCAAAAATAATTTTTTCCTTTCATAATAGTAAAGATTGAATATTGTATTAAAACAAATTTAATTATTTCATAAAAATTATGTAGGAGTAGTTGAGTAGTTCAGAGTAGTTTGTTAGGTTGTAAGGTGGTTAATGTTGAGAGGGAGTTGTCTGAAAAACTTGTTGCAGCATCATGTTATCATATTGCTAATCCTTAGATCATGTTCACATTATTCAGCCTGCCTCTGGTCCTCAAGTTCATCTTCATACATTTGTCTTCAATGCTCTCATTAGCTAATCTTCTCTCTCTTCTCTCTCTTCTCTCTCTTCTCTCTCTTCTCTCTCTTCTCTCTCTTCTCTTCCAGCTCCTCCTTCATATCATTCTTTTCTTTTCATTCTCAGCTATAATGTTCACAGTTTTTAAAATTCATCTAGCTCAAGATGGCATCAATATCTGAAAATATATTTATCATCTTTCTTTTCATTTTATCTAAAGTAGGTAGAGACAAAACATAATACAATTTTGTGTGGTTCTTAGAATGGTAGTGTCTTCATCACTGCTTCTCAGCCCAGCACCGTTGGACCAAAGTTTGTTCAATTGATAGTAAGTATCCATGAGGCGGTAGCTATTTCAGCTATTATGGCATTACTCTATATATTCCAGGGTTCAAACCAACACCCCTGAAATTAAGAAGAATATAATAACACAAACTATTATTATATAGTGGTGATTCATTACTGTTGTCCATCCATTCACAGTGAGAGCAACACAGCATAACCCCAGCTGAAAGAAGAATGAATGTACGTGTGTCTATCAAATGAGGAGAAAAAAAAAACAGGGAAAAAAAGCACACATTCATAGGTTAAGTTCTAATGTAAGCATAGTGTTTACTTTTGAATATGTTTCTCATACATGTTGAAGTTAGAGTTTTTATTCACTATTTTCTGTGGACTGGCTAGATCTAGTCCCATTCTGTGTAATACGATAGGGGAACAAATTATGGTGATGGAGCCATTTTCGACTGGTATTAGGTCCTGCAGACACTTGCACATAGGAATGGGATTGAGGTCATTGTCTGGTCTAAACAACTCCATCCTAGCCTTGTCTTTGCAAGCAATTCACTTTCCTTTGTAGATCTACCGAAAGATGTATGCTTTGTGAACATTTTGGTATGCTTCCAATTGCTGGGACTCCAGAATCTTGTACATCATAATGGTGCCCTCTAATCAAGTAACTTTATAATTAACTAGCAGCATATACCCAGTGTTGCTTGGCTACTGTCAACATGAAACATTAGCCTCTCAAATTTAGGTCTTATTTGTTATTTAATTAGCATTTGGTAGCCAAAAAAATTCATATGTGTGTGGCTAATAACATATCACACATATTGCCACACCCAGATGTAGTTAATAATACTCACCCAGTTACTTGAACTCCATATGCCAAATTTCAACATCATTGGTACATTAATAAGTTTTTGGCATGCATAATGATGTCCTATGGGTGTGGCAATGACCAAATCACACCCATTGACACACATATATGTGATTAGTAATGCTCACCCAGTATTTGGAAACCTCATTAAAAAATTCAGTCCGGTTGGTCATTTGTTTAGCTTTAATAGCCAAAACAACATCCAGTGGATGTGGCTATGGACAATCCACACCCATATGTGGTTCATAATACTGTCCTGGGTACTTGGAAACCATATGCCAACTTTTCGCCTGATTGGTCTCTGATTACCTTTTTTGGGGGGGCTAAATAACTTCCTGTAGGTGTGGCTATGGCAAGAACTCACCCATTACCATGCCTACATGTGTTTAGTAATGATCACTCGGATTCTTAGAGAGGACATGCCAAATTTTGGCCATTTAGGTTCCAGTGTTTGGACATGATGCCTAGATACATACATACAAACATACTTGCGAAACAAAATATATATTAAAATCGGTTCATGGATCTAACTCCTTAGGTACAAGCTTTATTCAGAAGTCACATTTTTTGGCACTTTTTCTCTTATACACACCAATGGAAAGTTATGTAGCAAGGAGGAATCCTGCCCATGTTACTCCCAAAGTCAAGTTGTGTATGCATACCATGTATTAAGTCTGTCATTCCAAGGGTTTGTATGGCCAAGTATCATTTTTGGCATAACATGAACACAGAAATGGGTGTGATCATATACATGTACTTAAAACATTCCCAGATTAAATTGATTCCAAAACTATGGGTTCATGGGTCTAACTCCCTAGATTCAAGTAGTTTTGCTGATACAACATTTTTGGCATCTTTAGCCTTACACAGGAAAAAGAAAGAAGTGTGGCCAGATGGGACCCAGCCCATGTTATTCCATAGTGGAGTTTCATATACATACCAAGCTTTAGATCTGTAGCTCCAAGGGTTTTTCTGGCCAAAAAAAAAAACCGTTTTTGGCTTTTTCTCGTTACCGTGGTAACTATTTTCTGGAAATTTTAGCCCATGTTTTAAGTTGGGTCAAAACCTATCATCATGCCAAGTTTCAGAAAAATTCACTCACAGGTTTGGCCAGAATGATGGTGCAGGCAGGCAGGCAGGCAGGCAGGCAGGCAGGCAGGCAGGCAGGCAGGCAGGCAGGCAGGCAGGCAGGCAGGCAGGCAGGCAGGCAGGCAGGCAGGCAGGCAGGCAGGCAGGCAGGCAGGCAGGCAGGCAGGCAGGCACCCACCAAATAACCAACCAAACAAATAAAAAGAATAAGCTCCATTATAATATAGAGGTATTTTTTAAATTTCCAAATAACGAAAGTAACACTTTATGTGCACCCTTTTGAGGGATTGGGTGGGGGGGGGGGGGGGGGGGGGAGAAATAGTTTAAATGGTGGATGTTGTCTCATTTTCCCACCCTATTTAAAAAAATTAACAACATAAACTACATTAACTATTGGTCAATGTAATTTCAATTTACAATTTACTGGATGGAAGCAAAACTTAGAAACAATATGCCTGCCACCTTTGTAGAGAATCCTGGTGATTCCAGTATGAGACCTCAACTCCTTAAGTGACATTAAAGGAATATGTTTTTATAATTCAACTTCCATAGTGGTAAATAACCTTTGGCCCTATTAATTAATATCTTGAATTTTACCTTGGTCTTCGATAATTATGATAGTAGATGAGTGCAAAGGTAAATATATATTTACATAATTGCTAACAAGATTTGTATGCGTGTGTCCACAACAGAATTCATTACTATTTTCAACAATACAAGCTAAAATTACTCCATTAAACACTACCAATATAAGCCTGCCAGATCTCCTCCCCCTATGTAATGGTGATTTAAGTAACGTTAATTG
>OZ017785.1:5702783-5782657 GCA_963969325.1 Lycopodina hypogea | reverse complement strand
CCCAATGAGCTCAGCTTTCTCCAGGGCTTGATAGTCAGGAGTGCCGCTGTGTTCAATCCATTGGTCTGCGCCATCAGTCTCAAGGACAATACAGCGTGCCAGCAGTCCAGACGAGTGGGCAACTGGCCGCTCCTCTATGGCACTGATGGTGCCAGAGCTGGGTGCGTGCACTGGCACACTGATGAAGCCCTTTGCAACTGCGATTTTCTCGCCTTTGAGTACCTGTTGTCCGGGTTTGACGATGGGTTCGGCGGGCGCGCCAAGGTGCTGTGACAGAGGGATGATCAGCTCTGGCGGAATGCCAGCGGGTCGAATGGCGGCCTGTAGAGACTGGTGTTTATTCTCGGGTGGGTGTATGCCGCCATGGAAATCCCAGATGGTCCTCACGGTCGTATAGGTCCGTTCATGGTGTCCAGGTATACGCTCATGGTTGTTGTTAAATAGGGGCTCATGGCTGTTGTTAAATAGGGGCTCATGGCTGTTGTTAAATAGGGGCTCATGGCTGTTTCAGGCCGCCTTGTCCGTAGCGATGAACCGCACCCCGGTTGGCGGCGAAGGCAGACTCCAGTGCCAGGTTTGCGTTGTGGTCTCCTCGCTTATCATGTCGATGCAATCGACGGGGCAGGGTTCCACGCACAGGTCGCAGCCGGTGCACTCACTGACAATGACCGTGTGCATCTGTTTGGCCGCGCCCAGGATCGCATCTACCGGACATGCCTGAATGCATTTGGTGCAGCCGATACACTCGTCTTCGCGAATATAGGCAACCGTGGGTAGTTGCTTCTCTTCGCCATGTTCCTCGTCTAGAGGAATTGCTTCAACGTCCAGCAGGTCAGCCAGTTGGGCAATGGTGCCTTCGCCACCAGGTGGACAGCGATTGATGGCTTCACCTGCGGCGATAGCTTCAGCGTAGGGTCGGCAACCGGGATAGCCACATTGGCCGCACTGGGTCTGAGGAAGGATTTCGTTGATCTGTTCCGAGATTGGATTGCCTTCAGTTTTAAATCTGACCGCTGCATAGCCCAGCAGTGCGCCAAAGGCGACACCCAAACCAACCAGCGCTGCCAAGGCGGCCACGAACGGGTATTGTGCGATTAACTCGTACATCTCAAACCAGTCCGGCAAAACCCATAAAGGCCAGAGACATCAAGCCCGCTGTGACCATGCCTACCGCGGCACCCTGAAAAGGCTGCGGTACGTCGGCAACAGCCAGGCGCTCGCGCATGGCCGCGAATAGCACCAGCACCAGCGAAAAACCGGCCGCGGCGCCAAAGCCATAGAACAGGGATTGCATGAAGTTGTGGTCTTTATTGATGTTCAACAAGGCGACGCCAAGCACGGCGCAGTTGGTGGTGATCAGCGGCAGATAGACACCCAGCACCCGATACAGCAGGGGGCTGGATTTTCTAACCACCATTTCTGTGAATTGAACAACAACAGCGATGACCAGAATAAATGAAATTGTCCTGAGGTATTCCAGCCCCAGCGGCGCCAAAAGATAGGTATGAGTGAGATAGCTGCAGGCAGAAGCGAGAGTCAGCACAAACGTCGTTGCCATCGACATGCCCATCGCAGTTTCCAGTTTATTTGAAACACCCATAAATGGGCACAGTCCCAAAAACTGCACCAGTACGAAGTTGTTGACCAGAATGGCGCCAATCAACAAGATGGAATAGTCAGCAAGCATCTGTAAGTCCTGCCCTTACCTGCCAGGCAACTAATATCTATTAGTTTTTGGCTCTCAGTCTATTGTCCGGCTGTTATTGGATCAATGATAGTGTAGCCAGGCCTCATAATCGGAACAGCGAGTTATTCCGATATTATTAATTATTAAAACCGATAATTTATTGCGCCGACTCTATGTCACCTGCATCCCCGGTTGGGCACCTGCGTGGGGCTCCAGCAGATAGATGTCTTTGCCTCCCGGGCCAGCGGCCAACACCATGCCTTCAGATACGCCAAACTTCATTTTCCTCGGCGCGAGGTTGGCAACACACACAGTATGCTTGCCAATGAGCTCATGCGGCTCCGGGTAGGCTTGCTTGATGCCAGCGAAAATATTGCGCTGCTCACCGCCAAGGTCGAGTGTGAGTTGCAGCAGGCGGTCAGCTCCCTCTACATGCCGGGCGTCAATGATTTTAGCGATACGCAAATCCACCCTGGCAAAGGTGTCGAAATCAATGGTGTTGTCAGTTTCCACGCGACCGTCCTTTTGCTTCTTGTTGAGAGCCTCGGTACTAGCGGCGACAACCGCTTCGACCCGGGCTGGTTCAATGCGTTGAAGCAACGGCTTGAACCTGGCAATTTGATGGCTTTCCAGAGGATGCTCAAGCACCGTCCAGTCCAGAGAGGTTTGCAGAAAGGCCTCAGATTTTTCAGCCATGGCCGGCAGGACTGGCTTCAGGTAGGTCATCAATACGCGAAACAAGTTAATACCCACGGAGCAGGCATCGTGAAGGTCTTGTTCCCTGCCTTCTTCTTTGGCCAAAACCCAGGGTTTCTTCTTGTCGATGTACTGATTGGCGCGGTCTGCCAGTGCCATTATTTCCCGAATTGCCTTGTTAAACTCGCGGCTCTCATACAGTGCCGCGATTTCCTCGCCAGCGGTGATGAAGTCGTTGACCAGGCTGGTCTCGCTACAGTTGGAGGTTACGGTATTGTCAAAGCCCCTGTCCAGGAAGCCCGCGCAGCGGCTGGCAATATTGACGACCTTGCCAACCACATCGGAATTGACGCGCTGCACGAAGTCTTCAAGGTTGAGGTCGATATCGTCTACCCCATGACCTGACTTTGCTGCAAAGTAGTAGCGGATATACTCAGCATCCAGGTGGTCCAGATAGGTGCGAGCATTAATAAAAGTGCCTCGTGACTTGGACATTTTAGTGCCATTCACGGTGAGAAAGCCGTGTGCATAGATGGCGGTGGGAGTGCGGTAACCCGCCGAACTCAGCATGGCAGGCCAAAACAGGCCGTGAAAATTGACGATGTCTTTGCCGATAAAGTGATACAGCTCCGCTTTCGAGTCGGCGCTCCAGTAGGCGTCAAAGTCTCCACCTTCGCGGTCGCAGAGATTCTTGTGGCTGGCCATATATCCGATTGGCGCGTCGAGCCAGACATAGAAATACTTGCCCGGCGCAGCGGGGATCTCAAAGCCAAAATAGGGCGCATCGCGGCTGATATCCCACTCCTGCAAACCCGCGTCGAGCCACTCGGCCAGCTTGTTGACAATCGGCAACTGTAAAGTCCCGCTGGTGGTCCACTTTCGCAGCAGGTCGTTGAAAGCGGGCAAGGTGAAGAAATAGTGCTCTGACTGCTTGTCCACAGGTGTTGCCCCACTCAGTACAGACTGCGCATCAATCAGGTCGGCGGGGCTGTAGGTGGCGCCACAGGCCTCGCAGTTATCACCGTACTGTTCAGGCGTGTTACATTTTGGACAACTGCCCTTGATATAGCGGTCAGACAGGAATAGTTGTTTCTCGGGGTCAAACGCCTGGGTGATCTCTCGCACGGCGATATGGCCATTGTCTCGCAGACGGGTGTATATCTGCTCGGAAAACTGGCGGTTCTCCTCTGAATGAGTCGAGTAGAAATTGTCAAAACCGATGAGAAAGTCGCTGCTATCGCGCGCGTGCTCGGCGTGCATTTGCTCGATTTGCTGCTCCGGTGAAATGCCCAGCTTCTCTGCGGTCAGCATGATGGCGGTGCCGTGAGCATCATCGGCGCAGACATAGCGGCAGTGATGACCGCGTGACTTCAGAAAGCGCACCCAGATGTCCGTTTGCACCTGTTCCAGCATATGACCCAAATGCAGTGAACCATTGGCATAGGGCAGGGCGCTGGTAACCAGAATATCTCTGGCGGGTTTGTGGGACATACGGGGAGCGTCTCAAGCCAATAAAAAGGGGCGCTACTATAGCGGTTTTACCCCTTCATTTCACCCGCAATGCTTCCCCGGTACCGGCCTTGTCCGTATACTGGCGCCCGGTTTCAGGATTGGCATTTGAGATGGACCAGGTTAAGCACATCGTCGCAGTCGCCTCTGGCAAAGGTGGCGTGGGCAAGTCCACCACGGCGGTAAATTTGGCGTTGGCGTTGAAACAGCATGGGGCTGCGGTGGGTCTGCTGGACGCAGACATTTATGGTCCAAGCCAGCAAGTGATGCTGGGTATAGCAGACGCTACGCAGCCAGAGCAAAGAGATGGCAAGTGGCTGCTGCCAGTGGAGGCCCACGGCTTGAAAACCATGTCTATGGGGTATCTGGTAACAGAGAGAACGCCCATGGTTTGGCGGGGACCTATGGCCGGGGGTGCCTTACAGCAAATGCTGGAGCAAACACTGTGGGGCGAACTGGACTATCTGATTATCGACATGCCGCCAGGCACGGGTGATATTCAGCTCACATTGTCACAGAAGGCTTCGGTTGCCGGAGCGGTCATTGTAACGACGCCGCAGGATATAGCTCTGCTCGACGCACGCAAGGGCATTGAGATGTTCGCCAAAGTAGATATTTCGGTTTTGGGGGTCATCGAAAACATGGCCGTACACACCTGTAGCCAGTGTGGTCACAGCGAGCATATTTTTGGCGCGGAAGGGGGCGAGCGCGTAGCCGCCGAATATGGAGTACCGTTATTGGGCGCATTGCCGTTGGCCCTGAGCATTCGTGAACAAACAGATTCGGGCGCGCCCACGGTTGTAGCAGAACCGCAATCGGAAATTGCAGGCGTTTACCTGCAAGTTGCCCGCAGCGTGATGGATAGTCTGGCTGGCGAGGCAAGTCGCGGTGGACCAGAGATAGTGATCAGTAATGACTGACAGGAATTATCAATGAGTATCAAGGCAGACAAATGGATTCGCCGCATGGCAGAGCGGCAGGCAATGATTGAGCCTTTCGAACCTGGACAAGTGCGCTATGTTGGTGAGGAGCGGGTGATCTCATTTGGCACCTCAAGCTATGGCTATGATGTGCGCTGCTCCCAGTATTTTAAAGTATTTACCAACATTCACTCAGCTACGGTTGATCCCAAGGCTTTCGATGAGAACAGCTTTGTAGATATACAGGGCGACTGCTGCGTCATCCCGCCGAACTCTTTCGCTTTGGCATCGACAGTGGAGTACTTCCGTGTTCCCCGCAATGTGCTAACGATTTGTCTCGGTAAATCTACCTACGCACGCTGCGGCATCATCGTCAACGTCACGCCCCTGGAGCCAGAGTGGGAGGGGCATGTAACACTGGAATTTTCCAACACCACTAATCTGCCCGCGAAGATATATGCCAATGAGGGCGTGGCACAAATGCTGTTCTTCGAATCTGACGAAGTATGCGAAACCAGCTACGCGGACCGCAGTGGTAAGTATCAGGGGCAGACCGGAGTGACATTGCCTAAAGCCTGAGTGCTGAATGAAAGGAGCCTAAAGCCTGAGTGCTGAATGAAAGGAGCCTAAAGCCTGAGTGAAAGGAGCCTAAAGCCGACAGGCGCCTAGCGATGGTTGTGGCTCGAAAAATCGACAGGTGTGTCGTCTAACAAGGCCCGATTGCCCTCCAGTTTCAAGCGCCCCTGACAAAACCAGTGGGCTGCCTGTGGGTATATTCTGTGCTCCTGTTCCAGGACTCGTGCAGCCAAAGAGCCAGCATTGTCGCCCTCAACTATGGGTACCCTGGCTTGAATAACAGGTGGGCCGCCGTCCAGTTCTTCAGTCACAAAATGCACCGTTGCACCGCCGTGGCTGTCGCCCGCGTCGATAGCGCGCTGATGGGTGTGCAACCCTGGATATTTAGGCAATAGAGACGGGTGAATATTCAATAATCGTCCCTGGTAAGCCTCAATAAACACCAGCGACAGAATGCGCATAAAACCGGCAAGTACAACCAGGTCCACGGCATATTCATCGAGTGAATCGACCATCGCCGTATCAAAGCTCTCCCGGGAATCGAAGTCACGGTGATCTATGTGGAGGGTGGGAATGCCAGCTTCTTCAGCACGCTGTAGGCCGCAGGCGTCGGCTTTGTTGCTGAGCACCACGGCAATATCGGCGTCCAGTTTGCCGTGAGCTACGGCATCAATGAAGGCTTGCAGGTTGGAGCCGTTGCCAGAGATTAGAATAGCGAGTTTCATCCCAGGACGACTTGTGCTTCTCCATGGGCAAGGTCGCGGATTTTGCCGATAACCCAGGCTGCCTCACCCTGGTTTTTCAGCAGATTGAGTGCCTTTTCAGCATCATCCGAAGCGACGCAGAGAACCATGCCAACACCGCAGTTAAAAGCACGCTGCATCTCTCGCTCGTCCACGTTGCCTTGTTGCTGTAGCCAGTTGAATATTTCTGGCCTGTCCCAGCTACTACTGTCAATTTCTGCGCAGCAGTTATCTGGCAGAACCCGAGGAATATTGTCCAGTAAGCCACCGCCGGTAATATGAGACAGCGCCTTGAGTTGTACTGACTTTTGCAACGCCAACAGGGGCTTCACATAAATTCGCGTAGGTTCCAGCAGCGCTTCCCCCAGAGTGCCTTCTGCAAATTCTTGTTGTAACCTCGCGCCACTGACATCAATAATTTTTCGAATCAGTGAATAGCCATTTGAATGAGGGCCGGAAGAAGCCAGCGCAATCAGTGTGTCACCGCTGCGAACTGTATTGCCGTCGATGACTTTGGATTTTTCAACCACGCCCACGCAGAAGCCTGCCAGGTCGTAGTCTTCACCGTTGTACATGCCAGGCATTTCCGCAGTTTCACCGCCGACCAATGCGCAGCCAGCGCGAACGCAGCCCTCGCCAATGCCATCTACAACGGCTGTAGCAGTATCTACAGCCAGCGCGCCAGTGGCGTAATAATCAAGAAAGAACAGGGGTTCGGCACCAGTGACCACCAGGTCGTTGACGCACATGGCAACCAGGTCAATGCCGATGGTGTTGTGCACGCCCAGGTCCATGGCCAAACGCAGTTTAGTCCCTACACCATCCGTGCCCGATACCAATACAGGCTCTTTATAGTTACCGGGAAGTTCACACAGCGCGCCAAATCCGCCCAGCCCACCTATAACCTCCGGACGGCGAGTGCGTTTGGCGGTGCCTTTTATGCGCTCAACAAGGTGGTTGCCGGCATCAATATTTACGCCAGCATCTTTATAGGAGAGGGATTGGGGGGGGTCGGCGGCCATGATAAACCCGGCTGTATTGGTGAGGCGCTATTCTAGCCTGACTGGTAGAATGACGCACCCTATGCGTTTACTTCTTACATTACTGATTGCCATGCTGGTTCAGGTAAATCTGGCTGCGACCGCCCTCGGGCAGAATACGAGTGAGCTTTATCGGGCTGAACTTGAGGTCGCCGATCATGGGGTTCGTGAGCTGGGTGCCGCCACACGCAATGGCCTGGCCAGGGTGCTGGTCAAACTGTCAGGTAGTGATGAAGTTCTCGCCCATAAGGATATTCGAAAGGCACTGAGCGACAGCAAGAATTATCTACAGCAATATCAATACCGACGCGCTGACAACGGCCGTCTCAGAGTCCTTATTCAGTATGATCAAGACTCAGTTATGAAAATTCTGACCGATGCCCGATTGCCCCTGTGGGCGGGGCAGAGACCATCGGTATTAGTCTGGATCGTTGTCGATGCAGGGGAGGGGCGACGCTATGGCCTGGATGAGTCTGTTCCGACGATCATCGCCAGCCTCAGAGAGGCGTTCACTGAGCGTGCTGTACCGTTAAATGTCCCGCTGTATGACCTGCAAGACCGACTAGCGGTGGAAGTCCATGACCTCTGGGAGTTGCAGCGTTTACCGGTATTACTTGCCTCCCGGCGCTATCAACAGCAGCACATTTTGGTCGCTCGGTTGACAAGTGACGCCCAGGGGCGCTGGTTGGGAGACTGGCTGTACGTCTCGGATGAGGCGGACATTAGCACCAGTATGTATGGCGCCAACGCGGATGAAGTGGCGGCGGCAGGGGCTGATTTGGCGATTGGAGCAATGGCGGCCCGTTACGCGGTGCGACCCACTGGCGCCAGTCACGGAGGGTTGTTAGTGCGTGTAGACGGGCTCAATCAATACCGGGACTACCGACGCGCGCTGAATCATCTACAGGGCCTGGAACTGGTTGAATCGGCACGTCTGGAATTCCTGGCGGCTGGCTCGGGAGTTTTTCGTGTTTTCGCACCCGTCGGTGAATTGCAGTTACAGCAGATTTTGGATCAAGCCGGGAAAATGCGCGTGCAGTCGAAATTTGAGACATTACAGCCACTGGCGGCGCAGGCTAATTTAGTTTATCGGTGGTTACCATGAGCGACGGGCAAGGGACTTCTCTGGATACCGCAGAACATCGGCGGTGGCTGGTTGCTGCGGCAGTATTGGTCTTTATCCTGCTGCTGATCTACCAGCTTCAACCCATACTCTCGCCATTTGTTGTTGGCGCGCTCATTGCCTACCTGGGTGACCCACTCACGGACCGGCTTGAGCAACTGGGCCTGGGCAGAGGTTTGGCGGCGGCAGCCGTGTTCTTTATTATCGGCTTGTTTCTGCTGGTCACCTTACTGGTTACCCTGCCGCTGTTGGCTCAGCAATTGGACCTTTTGGTGGGTAAACTGCCCGCTCTATTCAATTGGTTTTCCCTAACGGTTTTGCCTTGGTTGCAGCAGTCTTTGGGGTTGCCGACTCACGCCTTGCCTGAACTGAGTGTCGGGCAAAAACTGGCTGCAAACTGGCAGTCGGTTGGCAAGCTGGTGGCGAGTACGGGTGCTTACGTCACTGCCTCCGGGCTCAATTTTCTCGTTTCTCTGGGCAATTTGGTGTTGATTCCTGTGGTGGCATTTTATTTGCTTCGGGATTGGGATGAGCTGATGCCGCGTTTGTTCAGATTATTACCTGTGGTATGGCAACAATCGGCCATCGAGTTGTCGCGGGAATGCGATGAGGTGGTTGGGGCATTTCTGCGCGGCCAGTTTTTGGTCATGCTGGGTCTGGGTGGGGTCTATGCCCTCGGGCTCTGGTGTGTCGGTTTAGAGCTGGCTTTTTTGATCGGTGTGCTCGCAGGGCTGGCCAGCATAGTGCCTTATATGGGGGTGTTGGTGGGTATTGTTGCAGCCTCAGTGGCGGGTTTGGCTCAGTTTCAGGACTGGAGTATTTTGCCGTGGATAGCCCTGGTGTTTGTTATTGGACAGATGCTTGAGGGCTATGTGCTGACTCCCAGGCTGGTGGGCGACAGAATTGGTTTGCACCCGGTGGCGGTCATCTTTGCGGTGCTCGCCGGTGGACAGTTGGCGGGTTTTGTTGGCATTTTGCTGGCGCTGCCAGCGGGTGCAATCATCATGGTGTTGCTCCGGCATGTTCACCGGTACTACAAAGATAGTGATTTTTATACGGAGGAGAGGGATGACTGAGCCAGCGCGGCAGTTACCTCTGGGCATTGCGCTGCGCGATGATGCCACGCTGGACAACTTCCTGTTTTACCGCGACCTGATGGTCGTCGCAGAGGCATTGCAGAGCTCTGTGTCGGCGGGTGGCGAGCGCTTTATCTATTTGCACGGTTCCGAATATAGTGGTCGCAGTCATTTGTTGCAGGGCGTTTGCCAACTCGCGGAGGTCGGCGCGGCCCTGTATTTGCCACTACAGGATTTGCTCGATATCCCGCCACGGGAACTTCTGGACGGTGTGGAAAACAGGCCGTTGATTTGCCTGGATAACCTGGATGCAATCGTCGGGCATCAAGTGTGGGAGCAAACCCTGTTTCATTTGTGCAACCGGGTACTTGAGACTTCATCGCGCCTGGTTTTCAGCGCTGGGCAGGCGCCGCGCCACCTGGGTGTGGAGCTGCCGGACCTGGCCTCGCGCCTGGCCTGGGGCCTGGTGTTCCAGTTACCCCAGGCAGACGAAACCGAAAAATTGGCAATTCTCCGGTTTCGGGCCGATCGAAGAGGGCTTGAACTATCGAAGGAAGCCGCCAGTTACATTATGAGCCGTGCGGGCCGCTCCATGGTGGCGTTGATGAATACCCTCGATGAGCTCGACCGGGCTTCCCTGGTGCATCAGCGGCGCGTGTCTATACCGTTCATTAAGTCTACGCTGAAATGGTGAGGTTATGGGGCTTGAGCTGAACGAGCAGCAACTGAGGGGGATACAGCTAGATTTGGAGCAGCTCCAGCAGCAACTGACTGAGCAGTTGCTGCGCATTGATGAAGACAGTCGGCCAGTGCAGCTCGATCAACAGACGGTTGGGCGCCTGTCGCGTATGGATGCCATGCAGCAGCAACAGATGGCGCAGGCCAGCCGAACCCATATGCAGGCCCACCTGACTCGGGTAAACCTGGCCCTGCAAGCGATTGCCGGGCAAGACTACGGATATTGTAAAAACTGTGAAGAGGCGATTGGCTTTCCCAGATTGAAAATTTGCCCGGACTCGCAGCTCTGCGTGGCTTGCCAGCAGCGCAGCGAATTGTGAATCAGTTCATAGAACTGTAGTGTAAGCACTGCTATCCTAATAAAAATATCTAGTAAACCTAAATAAAGTAGGGAAAAAACATGAATATGACCAAGCTCCTCGTGACAATCGCTTTGCTGGCAGGCCTGGGCTTCAACTCCGCAGTATTTGCCGCAGCGCCCATTACCCTCACGCTGGGCGCAACACAGCATGTATTTGATGATGAGGAAGGCGTAGACAATGAAATATTGCCCTCGGCAGCTATTGAGTACCGTTTTGGACAAAACTGGGCTACTGAGCTGACCTACTCTCTGGGGGAAACCGATGCAGTTGGTGGCAGCCAGGATGTGGATATTGACTTCTGGCATCTGGGTTTTCTGCGCTATTTACAGAATCAGGATTCTCTGTATCCCTACCTGGGGTTTGCTGGCGGTGAGTTGATACGTGGCTTTAATAACGGTGATGCCACAGATACCCAGTTCAATGTCGGTGGCGGTTTTCGCTATTTCATCAGTGATCATTGGAGCTGGCGTGCCGATGCGCGGTGGTTGCATGCACCTGATGAAGGCACTAACGATGTCGCCTTTACCATGGGCATTGGCTACAGCTTTGCCCCCCCACCTGGACGCGCCAAGCCAGTGGTCAAAGCGGCACCAGCGGTCGTGGTTGTCGACAGCGACAGCGATGGAGATGGTGTTGCAGATGACATGGATGAATGTCCCGGCTCTCCGGCAGGAACACGGGTTGATTCCCGCGGTTGCAAGCTGGCGGTGACCCAGGTGGCTTCAATTAGACTAAAAGTGAATTTCGAGTTTGATTCAGATGATGTACAAGAGCACTACTTTACCGACATCAAGGGTTTGGCTGAATTCCTGCAGCGCTTTGCCGATATTCAGGTTGATATCGAAGGCCATACTGACAGCGCAGGTGCAGAGGCGTATAACCAGAACCTTTCACAGCGCCGTGCCGAAGCCGTGCGTGATCTGTTGATTAACGAATACGGCATTGCCAGAGGCAGACTGGGAGCTGTGGGTTATGGTGAATCCCGTCCGGTTGCCAGCAACAATACCGTCGCAGGCCGCGCCGAAAACCGCCGGGTAATGGCTACCCTGGAAGTTGAATACAACTAATTATTACGTTTAATCGTCTACTAGCCGGAAATTGTCCCCGTCCAGGTGGCTGGGGAATTTCCGGCGATAACTCGCTTTCTTCTCTGCGCTCAACGTGCAGCTAAAAATACCTTCCTTATCTTCGCAGTCCAGCAATAGTTCGCCATCCGCTGCCACCGCCAGGCTATCGCCGGCGTAAGCAATGTTGTTTTCGTCAGACCCGATTCGATTCAGGCCAAGGCAGTAGCTCTGGTTTTCTATAGCCCTGGCAATCAACAACTGACGCCAGTGCATAGCGCGTTTTGCAGGCCAGTTCGCCACATAGATCAAGGCATCGTAATCGCCGCGATCACGACTCCAGACAGGAAATCGCAGGTCATAGCAAATCATTGGGCACAGTCGCCAGCCGCGCCAGGAGACAACCAGGCGTTCGCTGCCAGCGGCATAGTGTTCGTGTTCACCCGACATGCGGAACAGATGTCTTTTATCGTAACTTTGCACGTCAGCCTCAGGCGTTACAAATAGCAGGCGGTTGAACACCCTGCCCTGACTACGCACGGCCAGTGATCCCATCAGTGCCATATCTCTTGCCCGCGCCCGCTCCGTCATCCAGGCGATAGTATCGCTACCGTCATCCTCTGCAAGCTCCTCTGCGTTCATGGAAAACCCGGTGGTGAACATTTCGGGAAGAATCGCCAGATCGCAGTCGCTGTCCAATTGGGCAAGTAGTGAGGCGAAGTGTTCGCGGTTGCGCCGGGCCTGCTCCCAATGCAGTCGAGTTTGTAACAGGCTTATATTCAGATCTCGCATAGCACCTCCGCCGCACGCTCCAGCATAGCTTCGCTTTTGGCAAAGCAAAAGCGCAGATAGCTCCCTGGAAACACGGCCTCACAAAATACTGAAATCGGAATTGATGCGATTCCCGCCTCATGCACCAATCGGGTTGCCAAAGATTGGTCCAGCTCGTCGCTGATATCCGAGAAATCAAGCAACTGGAAATAGGTGCCTGGTGATGGAGTAAGCGTAAATCGGGATTGCTCGACCAGCGCGCAAAACAGATCGCGCTTACCCTGGTAGAAATCTGCTAGCCCAGCGGGAAATTCGGGCTCTGCTGCCATAAAATCTGCCAATGCTTGCTGGATGGGGGTGACCGCGACAAAGGTTACAAACTGGTGCACTTTTCGCAGCTCCTGGGTCAGCCTGGGCGGAGCGACGCAATAGCCCGTTTTCCAGCCAGTGATGTGAAAGGTTTTACCAAAAGAGAAAACCGCGAAACTTCGCTCGCGCAGCAGCGGATATTGCAGAACTGAGCAGTGGCAATCTCCATCAAAAACCAGGTGTTCGTAGACCTCATCACTCAGTACATAAATATTCCGCTCCGCAATCAATGTTTGCAAAAAACCCAGGTCAGTTCTGTTCAAGACGGCGCCACTGGGGTTGTGCGGGGAATTGATGATGATCATGCGCGTGCGATCATTGATGGTGTTTTCCACCTGATTCCAGTTGATCGAAAACTCCGGCAGAGTGAGCGGGATATGTCTTGTCACGCCGCCAGCGAGCTGGATGCTCGGCTCGTAGCTGTCATAGCAGGGGTCGAAGACGATCACCTCGTCGCCGACACCAACGCAGGCTGTGATTGCGCAGTAGATGGCCTCCGTTGCACCCGGAACCACTGTAATTTCAGTGTCCGGGTTGGCATTGACCTGGTAATAGCGTTCAAGTTTGTTGGCGATTTGCGTGCGCAAGGCAAGCAGGCCAGCCATGGGAGCATATTGGTTGTATCCGTTTAGCACGTTGTGCGCCAGCGCTTCGCGCAGCGGCAAAGGGCCATCGTAGTCCGGGAAACCCTGAGACAAGTTGAGTGCCCCATGCTCAGTTGCCAGCGCAGACATAACGGTAAATATCGTTGTGCTCTGTGCGGGGAGTTTGCTTTGCATAGACGGCACCTCTGCTGTGTTCAATGGCACTTCAACAGCCTGTTAGACGAACTTTAAGAGTGGCTCCGGGCGCGGGTGAAGTCGCGCACTGAGTTGTGGCTGTGGCCACCTGCTCGCCATTGAGACTCACTGGTGCACGGGCAGTGTTGCCATCTCGCGGCATGTCCTCGATTTTAAGGCCGTAGCTAAAGTTAGAGTTAAAGCCAGGGTTGGGGTTGTCGTCCGCGTGACATCTGGGCATGGCGGGCATTATAGGGTGATTCTGGCGATAAATGCTCGCTTGTCTTGTACCAGTGCCCTGGCGGACAGGCAGTTGCCCAGGTCGGGTTCTGGCGGTGCACTGCAATGGCTGCTGAGCTGGGCGCGCATTTTGTCGCCAAGTTTGGCGCTGAAGTGGACCGGGTCGTTAAACCATATATTCCAATGTGGCGTCAGAGTATCGGGAGCGCTGGATTGAGCATAGCTGTGATAGTGGGAAAAGTTCCAGATGGGTCTTTCCAGTGAAGACAGCTCGCTCAGTGCCTGTAGCCAGAGAAAGAACAAATCGGTTGCGCCGGCCTGCTGTAACACGTCCAGATAGCTGGAATGAGATGGGCTAACAAACAGATATAATTGAAGGTTTTTTGCCTCGCACAGACTGATGATTTCTTCCAGTAACTCAATGTTCTGAGCCAGTCGATTGCTCAACTGCCCGCCTGTTGTTGCCAAATGGGCTCGGAATAGGGTACGTGCGTAATTGTTGATCACATCATAGGCGCTTGCCTGCCGCTGTGCGGAGGTGTCCCTGGCATTGGGTAAATACCATGAGCCGTCCTGTGCCAGGGCTCGCTTGAGGCTGTCTGCTGCATCTGTTTGTTGCACGGTTCGCAGAGAGGCGAAACTGGCATCAAAACCCCATAGCAGTGTAGGGTAGTCAGTGATGGCTTGTGCCCAAAATCGCCAGTTGGGCTGATTGTCTGGAGTTGTTGGAAAGCGCAGCTCGCTAAATCCGGGTCCCGTCTTCTCACCCTTGAGCGCCGATTCAAAATCCAGCCCCAGGTAAACCTGTTTTACGTGTGGTGCCGCGATTTGCAGCAGCCGCTTGGCCTGATACAAAGAGCCACCCGGATAAGCGCCATTGTAGCAACTTTGACCATCCGCAGACGGGCAGACAAAGCCTTCCCCGACACGGGATGAGCCCAAAAAAAGCGTCTGTGGCCGGTCCATCAGTACTCGATAGGGTTTGACCTGCTGTAAACCAGAAGTGAATTCGGTTTTATGTAAATTCAGCCCGGGACGACGCCCTAACTCCAGCAGACCGTAGGGATCAATGATCGCGTTAAGAGTGAGTGGTAATGCCAGTAACAATGCCAGGACCGACAGAGTTCGGAACGTGTAGGAAGGCATCGCTAAGCGGCTCCCATCGCTTTATCTGAATGGACTGCGGCCTGCGCAAGCTGAAATTTTAGCAGTGTCATCACGGCAGCAAGATTATCGGCTTCGCCTGCCAGTTCCTCAAGCCTAAAGGTATACCGAGTGCTAAATTATTGCTGGAGACATTTGCTTGGGTTATCAGCCGCAGGTGTATATATTGAAGTGTGGAACCCCCAGACTATGGCAAGAGACATGTGCGTTGAAGCAAGCTGATAGCAGCCTGCCCCGGTTTGACCTCGTTGTGCCAGTGTTCAACGAGGAGGAGAGCCTGCCGGAATTTTTTCGGCGGCTACGGGCGCTGGCGCTGGATTTTCATCCAGTTTTTGTCGACAACGCCTCCACAGATGGATCCTTGAAGCTATTAAAATCCTGGCCGGGCGCCACAGTCATTGAGCATGAATTTAATGAAGGCTATGGAGGCTCCCTCATTGATGGCATGGTCGTTGCCAAAACCGATTACATCATTGTTATCGACGCCGACTGCGAGTTTCCACCCGAGAGTATTCCCGAAATATTGCAGGCCTTAAAACACAGCCCGGTGGTTTATGCCAGCCGCTTCTATGATCGGGACATGCTGCGTCACGCGAATATGCCCTTGATCAAGCGCCTGGGGAACAAGTTATTTTCCTGGCTCTACAATAGCTTGTTCGGCCAGTCCACCACGGACCTATACACCGGTTGCAAAGGTATTCAGCGCACAGCATTGAATGGTATCGAGTTTGAACATAAGGGTTTTGAGCATGTCCTTGAGCTGGCAGTCAAACTTGCGCTGAGAGGTCAGCGCATTGTCGATGTTCCTGTACGGTTCAGCGCTCGCAGTAGCGGTAGCTCAAAGATGCGCTATATCTCCGACAGTGGTAAATATTTCTATCTCTTGATGGGCTATGCACTAAAAAAATGGCGGGGGCAACTTCAGGCATGACTGCACCACTGGTGGGGTTGATCCCGGCGGCCGGGTTGGGCATACGCGCCCGTCCGTACACCCGTGAAATTCACAAAGGCCTGTTCAGCATTAATGGTATGCCGAATATGGAGCGCATTATTGGCATCATGCGCGACCAAATGGGCATCCGGGAGATCTATATCGTTATCGGTTATCTCGGTGACTCAATCCGCGAGCATTTCAGTGACGGGCAACATTTGGGCGTTGCGCTCAACTATATTGAAAACACTGAGTTGGACAAGGGTTGGGCGTGGTCGGTACTGTTGGCCAGGCCATACATTGAAAGCCACTTTTGCGTCATGCTCTGTGATGAGTGCTATATAAGCTCGAATCACGCGGCTCTGAAGAGCACCCAGTATCTCGCAAGCCTGGCGGTATGTGCAGGGATGCCTGTGGATGATGTTGAGCTTATTAAAAAAAATTACGCCATTTCTCACAGCGATAATCGTGTCGTGGAGTTGATCGAAAAACCCCGGACGGTCAGCAACGATTTGATGGGCAGCGGCAGTTTTCTGTTCAGCCCGGATTTATTCGCTCTGCTGGAGCAGGCATTTGCAGTACCCGGAGCCTCGGTTGATTTGATCAGTATGCTCAATCAGGCGATTAGCGACGGGGCAAGGGTTGAGTTCTTTGAGATCAGCGGAACCTACGTCAATATCAATGACCGCGACTCCCTCAACCTGGCCAAATACCACGACAGGATGACACATTTTTCAGACTATCGGCTGTCCCTGCTGGTTTGTTCCGAAGGAGACGAGGAAAACATTTCCTTCACCTTAAACCGCTACCGGGAGCTCGGACTGTTCCATGAAGTCGTAGTCGTGTTGCCACGGGTGAATTCGCTGAATGAGGCGCTACTATCCAGACAGGCAGAAATCGTGGTCTGCCCGGATTCGGACATGGATTTTGGCGAGCGGGTTCGCTATGGCCTGGCTCAACTACAGGGTGACATTCTGGTCATGACGGAAGCGGACTACTCTTTTGCCTGCCGCGATGTCGAGAAGTTACTTGGCTATCTCAAGGAGGCCGATATGGTGGTGGGCACCCGCACCACGCGCCAGTTGATCGAGCAGGGTTCCACCATGACCGGTCTTGTGCGCACAGCACATAGCGGACTTGGAAAATTACTGGAGTTACTTTGGTGGAACCGGGAAGGCCGCTTCACCGATGTGGGCTGTACCCTGCGCGCCTTTTGGCGCAGTACCTATCGAGATATGGAATCCAGCCTGCGGGCGACCGGGCCGGAAGTACTGGCGGAAATGGTCATCGAGGCTATGGCCTCTCGCCAGCGAGTGCTGGAGATTCCGGTCAACTATTTTAATCGCAGCTACTCGCTGAATCGCCACCACCGCAATTATCACACATTCTTTCGCCTGCTCTGGTTTATTCTGCGGCGTCGTCTGCGCGGGCCGTCTCGCGCAGCATCAGATTGAGCCAACCGGGGGTATCGCGGGCGATGTATTGGCTGCGGAAAAACCGGTGCACTGTATTGAGAGTCGTGTACTGCAACTCGCTGTAGTCGCGCCACTGCCCGTCGTCAAAGTTTTGCGCCCTGGCCAATTCAAATACGCCGGTGACGGAGCCAAGTGTCAAAGCCAGAAATAAAAGGCCGCTGGCCAGAGGCTTGGGCCAGTGACCAGAGCGCCAATGCAGCAGCCATTGCAGCGCGGCGCTGCTGACCCATATCGAGAGCAGGAACAGGGCGGGTAAACTGGCGCGCATGGCAAGGTCGTTAAAGAAGCCGTACTGATACCAGGGAAGAATCATCAGCGTTGTCAGGGCCATCCACAGCCAGGGGTTTTTTTTCTGCTCTGGCGCGAGAGCCACCACCAGCGCAAAGAACAACAAAAACTGATTGAAAATAAAAATTGGCAGCCAAATCCCCAGTTGGCTCCACGAATAACTTTCCCAAAGAAAGCCCTGCCTGAATTGTATGCTGCCGCTGGTGAGATAGCCCAGGAGAACCAGTGCCAACGCAGGAGCCAAAGCGCAATTGTTCCAACTGAACAGACATCTGGAATTCTCAGAGCGCAGGGTTTGCCAAATAAACAGGCCCAGAAACGCAAGCAGCCCCACGGCAATAAAGGGTGACCAGAACAGACAGACGGCAAACAGAGGGCCGCAGCAGCGAATGAATGCGCTATTTGTTTGACACTGCAACAGGAGCAAGATCAAAAGGGCAGAGGGCAAAAAGTGCTGTGGCACATACATCAAGCCCGTCATATGGGATGAATACTGCACCTTGAGGCCGTCGAAAAAATCCCATTCCAGATGTGAGCGCCCCATATTTATTTTTTCCAAAGGCTCCAGCAGCAACACTCGCAAGCAGTCCATGCCGCTGAAAAAGACCAGCAGGGCAAAGCACAACAAGATAGCCCAGCCATTGTTTTGCGGCGTAACACTGCGGCGAAACAACATGGCTATGAGTGCTACGCCGGCCCAGGTCCATGCCGGCACGGCGTAATTCATCGCAGTTGGGCCGAAATGTTTCCCAATCAGAGCGGGCGGCATGTAATAGCCCAGGTAGTAGCGCAGCATGGGTTCGCCGAGTTTGCTCTGCGTGGCGACAAGTGTCGGCCATTCGCCTCGTGTCATGTCCAGGAGAATCGCGTCGTGCTTGATCCAGTCTGCGTTGGTATTGGTGTCAAACAGGCCGCCGGCACCGGTGTGCATAACCCAAAGCAGGGCCAGGCCAATCAACCAGTAGTCGCTGACATGCCAGTCCCTTTTGTAGGCGTGCCATTGCCGCGCAAAGCCATAAATCAGCAGGCTGCAAGCCGGCAGCGAAAACCACCAGTTAAACCAGCCCAGAAAAAATATAATGCAGGGCAGTACCAGATAGGCGATTGCGCAAGCGTGCAGCGCACTCAGTTGATTGTTAGAGGATACGATGTGACTGGCTCCAGTGGTTTATACGCACAACTATGATAGCGGTACGGTCGCGCTGGAATAAGTACTAAATTGAAAACCCGGTTATACATCCATATGGGCGCTGGCAAATGTGGCAGCTCTGCAATACTGGTCTGGTTGAAGATGTCTACCGCCCGGACAACCAGCCGCTGGCTGAAAAATATTCGCCCGCAAGGATTAATGATGGTTTGTTGGCAAAGTTTGCAGCGGAGCCGATGACGCCGCCTCAGGCGCAGCACCTGCTGCTCATGCCGCTGTTGATTCAGAGGTGTTTTAGCAGCTTAACGAGCTGCCGGTAGATATCGCTGTCGCGAATTTTGGCTGGATTTAACTTCAGCTCCATACTGAGCTTCAGTATCAGTCTGTTGAACTGCTCATAGGCGGCAATGACGGTATGCGGGTCGCCGCGGCTGATTTGCCGAGTGTCTTCAATCCAGCACCAACGACCGCAATCTTCCTCCAGCAGGTTGGAAAGCCGGGGGTGTTTGCTGGGCACGCAAACCCCTATACCGGCTTGTTCGCCCGCGCCCGTGGCGTCGAAATACTCGCTGCGAAGTTTGCGTTTCTCCGAGCGTAGAGCGGCGCGCAATTTTTGCATTGCTTTGAGGGGATTTTTGTGCGCGGGGGCCGCGCGTACCCGAGTTTCGGTGCTGCCCATATTTGTCGCCAGGTCTGAAACGACTCGATCAAAGTTGTGATAGGACTGAATGACCTGCTCGGGAATATCCTGCATTACGATGCAACTGTTTTCGATCCAGACTGCGCGGTCACACAATGCTTTGACAGTGAAGGGGTCATGTGAGACGAAGACAATGGTTTTTTTGGAGCGGAGCCTCTCGCGCATGGCCCGGCTCGAGCGCTCCTTGAATTCATGGTCGCCCACCCCCAGGGCTTCGTCTACCAGCAGGATATCCGGGTCTAGCTGCAAACTGACAGAAAAGCCCAACCTGGAGCGCATACCGGCAGAATAGGTAGCCAGTTTGTCGTCGATAGCATTCTCCAAGCCCGAAAACTTGATGATTTCATCCATGGAGGATGCAATGTGCTTTTCACTCATGCCTTGCAGCATGGCTGTGTGAACTGCGTTCTCTCTGCCACTCAGCAAGGGGTTGAAGCCCAGTTGGTAGCTGAGCAATGTAATTTTGTCTGTGCGTCTGTAAATTGTGCCACTGTCGGGCGAAATAATGCCGGCTATGAGTTTCAGCAGAGAACTTTTGCCGGCACCATTCCTGCCAATGATGCCCAGCGTCTCACCGGGATGTAACTGGAGGCTAATACTATCCAGGACAGTCTGATAGCCAGAGCCAAAAACCCGGCGGTTCTTTTGCAAGCTCAGGCAGACATTTTTCAGCTCAACCAGCGGAGCATTCCCGGCACTATAAGGGTCTGTGTTGGCGGCCTGATTTAACAAGGAAATGGTCAGTTGCTGGATTTAAGTTGCCGGGTTTGATTCGAGTTTAACACAGCGATCAGTGGAGCATCTCGTAGCCAAACAGCTCAAAATCCCGGCGAAAGGTTTGATTGATAATATTGCGAGTAGCCGCACTCATCTGCCCAACAACGGAGCCGCTGCCTTTTGATACATTTATCTGAGGCAGGGATTCCAGGGGAATATGCAGTCGCTGGCAGACTTGCTCGAAATCTTTCTGGACACGTTCGTAGCGCCCAACATAGTCCACCAACTTTTCGCCCTGATGACTGTAGAGAAAATCCGATTGTTTCATGAATATTTGATTCTTGTTATAGCTGAGCATAAATTCGTCAAAACTTTGACCGCCAGCGTAGCGGTTGTGGTGACAGTGCTCAGGATCGGATAGTTCATCTCGCTGGCGAAACTTGTACCACGAAAACAGCCAGTCATAAGGATTGCGAACAAAGGCAAACTTGAATAGATCAGATAGCTCACCAGCACTAAATTCGTCTGCTAACTCCATAGCCAAAGCATGCTTGCCCAGAGACATATCCCGAGCGAAATCGCAGTAGGGCAGGAGTACCTGTTCAATGCTTGTGGTGGCCGTCTTAGGCACCGCTATAAACAAGAACGCATGTGATTTCGAGTACAGCATAACTCTAGCGATTGAGTTTAATCAGATAGAACATGAGGATTCCTTTGCAAAACCGGCGCGGGCCAGCTCTCCCGCCACACGGCCAATGCCCGGCTCAGCTAACATAGTGAGGCAGCTTTCGGTCCATGCGGCGCAGCAGATAGATGCCGGTGCCAGTCAAAATCGCGCCGCTCAGAAGCACGTTGACCAGGTTGTCCCAGGCCGGCCACTGATTGTGCAGTAGTACCTGGCGGTAAGCCTGGATGAGCACGGCCATTGGGTTTAGGTTCAGCCAACGCTGAATGTCAGTTCCCAGGTGAGCCACATCAAAAAATATGCCACTCATATAGAACATGAGCAGCATGAAATTCTCGACGACTTTGCGCAGGTCTGGATAAACGGGTATCAATACCGATAGCAGGAAACTCCAGCCCACAATAAATAAAAGCTGTAAAGCCAGCAGCGGCACAACAGCAAACCACTCCCGCGACGGGCCGTTGCCGTAAACAGCGGCGAATAGCATGAACAGCACGAATACGAAGCAGAAACGCAGGGTGTCGCCAGCGATTGCGGTGAGCGGAAATACCCATTTGGGTAAGTATATTTGGTTGATCAGGTTGCCGTTACTTAGAATTGCGCTGCCGGCCTTTTTTGCGGTTGTGTCAAACCAGCGCCAGAACACCAGCCCGCACAGCAGGAAACCAACAAAGCCTGGGCCGCCGCGTTGTAAAAAGACTTCAAAGATCGTGTAGAAGGCAGCCAGGTATAAAAGCGGTTCCAGAACCCACCAGAGCATACCGACGTAGTTCTGCGCGGCCTCTGCTTTAAGGTCCAGACGGGCGCGGTGCAAAACCAGGTTGAAGTAGTGACGCTTCATGGTGTGAGGCTGTGTCCCTAAAACTGGAAATAGATGAATTCATTCACCTGCTGCAATAGCATCAGCGGAATGATCAGCAGGATGAGCTGAAATACCAGATAGCGCGGAGAGCGATCAAAGTCTTCCATCAGTTCCTGGCTGTTCTTGCAGTGATAGACTACCAGAATAAACAGAGCGATTACGCCCGTTAGCAGTCCGGTGGCAAAAATATCGTACTGCGGCTTTGCGACCAGAGAGAACAGCAGGTTATCGCCGAAAAATAAATCTTTGTTGACAGTCAGCTCGACGCCGGAAAAGCCAAACATGCCAGCCATGACCTTGCCAACCGTATCCCAGTCTCTGGCACGAAACAGGATGAGCGACAAATTGGCAAAGTTGAAGGTGATAAACCAGCCCAGCACATGTGGAAATCCCCATTTCCTGCGGCGCCATATATGGTTAACCACGAGGCCGAAACCGTGCATGAAGCCGAACACAACAAAGGTCCAGGCGGCACCGTGCCAAATACCGGATGCCTCCATAGCTGCCACGGTTGCGAACATGGCCCAGGTAAAGCTGAAACCCTTGCGCGAGCGCAGAATCGGCCGATAGACATACAGATTGATAAAGCGGGTCAGGGTTAAGTGCCAGCGCTGCCACAAGTTGATAATGCTGGCGGCTTTGTAGGGGCTATTGAAATTTAAGGGCAGCACAATGTTAAACATTAATGCCAGGCCAATCGCCATGTCTGAGTAGCCGCTAAAATCAAAATATAGCTGCAGCGAATAGCTCAGGCTGGTGACCCAGGCCTCTACCAAATTCAGGGATTCGGCCAGGTCGAAGCCCGGTGTGGCCCACGCCGCAAAACTATCTGCGACCACTACTTTTTTAAATAGCCCGATACAGAATATAAACCCGCCTTTGGTGAAGTTATCCATGCGGAACAACTTGTTGTCTCGCTGGGCAAACTGGGGCATCACTTCTTTGTGATGAACGATGGGCCCGGCTATAAGCTGAGGAAAAAAAGAGACGAACAGCATGTAATCGGCAACATTGCGTTCCCGGGTTAGGCCTTTGTAGCTATCCACGATAAAAGCGATTTGTTGCAGGCTGAAAAAGCTGATGGCCAGCGGCAGGGCCATATACAGCAAGGGGAAATCTGAGCCGAGTACAAAATTGACACTGCCGACAAAGAAATCCCTGTATTTGAAATATCCCAGCATAGCCACATTGAAAAGCACCGCGGCAATCATGAGTCGTTTTTTGGCGGCCTGTTGACCCTTGCCCGCGAGCTTTTCCATCCATCCAGCCACGCTGAAGTTAACCGCGATGGAACTTCCCAGCAGCAGCAGATACGCGGGGTTCCAGTAGCCGTAGAAATACAGCGAGCTGACCAGGAGCCAGTATTTGGCCGCTCTGGGCCCCAGTTGTCTGCCGATTGTAAAATAACCGAGCAGCACGACAGGAAGGAAAGCGAAAATAAAGATGTAGGAGTTAAACAACATCGCTAGCGCACAACCCCTTCAGCTCCAGCGCGAGCCACCATATTCCTGATTTCCTCAGCGTCGTTGGGTCGCAGGGTTAGAAACTTGCTGCGGCTCCGGTTGATATTTGCCAGGTGAGCTTCCAGATTGCCGCTTGTTAGTCGCACGCCAAAGTCATCCGCTATGTCTCTGCCGCTGTCATGCGCCAGCACCCTGTCGAGAATCATATCGCCCGTATGTTGCTGCACATGGCTGGAATCACGGTACCACTGCATATGATTCCCCAGCGCGGTACGCTCGGGTAGCGGCTCCATATTAATACGGGTATAGCCGGTGAAATCCCAGACCGGGAACGGCTCTTGCTGGAACTGCCCGGCGACCTCCTCGGTGAGCGTTACCAGGCGTCTTTTCCAGTCTTCAGACTGCTGCCAAATGCCGATGCCGCGCATCGCTTCCAGCAGCCGCGCATGGTAGGGCATCAGCGTAATAATAACTTTGGTGTCGTTGCTATAAGCATCCTCCAGAAACCAGCGAAACTCATCTATGGGTGCCGTGGCTGTCGGGGAGTCGTGATAGAAGGCAAAGCGATGGCTGTCTGCGGGCACCCAGCCGGTAGGAATGTATAGGCGCTCCACTTGCTTGAAATAGCTTTGATGACGGCGCTGTTCGGCAACTTTGTTAGTCCAGTGCCCGTCTTCATGGATAGTCAGATAGGGGGCCTCCCCGCTATCGACACGCCGCTGCTTTGCAATAGTCCGAACGGAACTTTTAAGGGTGCTCCAGGCTAGCAGGCTGTCGAAGTAGTCGGAGAAGCGCATTGGCCAGCGGCGCCAGTTTGCGCTGCCGTCGCGTTTAGTGAGTACCCGTTTCTCGAAATCTGCGTAGGCTCGCGCATTGGGTGGACGCTGATAGGCGTTAAACATGTAGAAGTCCGGGTTGATCAATACCAGGTCGAGTGGTCTCACTGCTTTTGCATGGCGATACTGCAACAGATTGGCTGCCAGGGTCGAGCCTGCGAGTGCGCCGTTGTAGGTCTTGTATTGAGCCAGTCCGGGGTGAGAGGGCCGCAAGGCTGTGCCGGTGCGTGATGAACCCAGCATCAGTGCGTTTGGTTGGTACCGTTCAATCGCGTAAGGCTTTGACAGAAGCTGGCTGTTGAAGAACTCGGTGCGCAGTTCGTTAATTGATGCGCGAGAAGGACTCGCAAACACATAGTATGGGTCGACCAGCCAGTTGAACCCCGATAGCACACCGAGCAGCGCAGTTGCCAACAGTGCAAAGCGGCGGGTATAGCGGGCGCAGCTTTGCGTGAGTTGTTCAGGTGCCGGGGCAGAGTCGTTCATGTGCTGATTCCGGGCTGTATGGTTCGCCCTCTGCAATGGGAATATTCAATATTAGAGGCGGGCTGACCTCTCCCCTAAAGGCTTGTTTTCCATCCGCCAGGCTGCCTAGCCAGGTAGCGTTCTCCAGAGCCTCCGGGCGGTCCAGTTCGCTGGGGTCTTTGAGCTGTGCTATTACTTCGCCATTGAGGTAGAGCTGGAAGTCTGTGCCAGGTTTAGAGTGCTTCCAGTGATTGAGTACCCGGAACACTCTCCCACTGAGGATCAGGCTATTGCATTCAGATAGCAGTGAAACGGCTTCACTGAGCACTGATTTCCCTGCAAGTTCCAGGGAAAAGCGACGCTTTTCAGGGTCATAGCTGAGGCTCCAAACCCCCTCCTGTTGCGCCAGACCTTGCGGATTAGGTAAGTTTTCCATGTTTGCAGACATTGAAAACCCAAAGCTGTAGCCCTCAAAGCCAGGGCTGCGCTGAAAGTCATTGCCGCTCAGTTGATAACCGTGCTTCGTTGGGGTGGTGTTGACGTTGATCTGGTGGACTTCTGAGTGCCAGTTGAGGTAATCACTGTATTGTGTATCTGCAACGGCCGAATCAATAATTTCACGGCCTGTCTCTTTCCCTGAAGCAGGGTCTAACTCATATCGGCGCGGGCTGGGGGGGGTCATTGGGGAGGGGTTGAACGATGATGGCTGCCACAGGCGATACGCGGCATCGGCCGATAAATAGCTATAGCTGCGATTGCCATTGGTATAAGCCTCCCAAAAAAGTGCGCGGGGGATTAAAGTCGCGCCGCTCATAGCAGGAACCAGGGAGACGCCATCGAGCCCCTCGACTGGTTTGCCGCCAACCAGTTCGAGCAGGGTGGGATAGATGTCCATGATTGAGGCTGTATCCTTGACCTCGGAACGGGTGGTTTTGATCCCAGGGGCGCTGATTATGAGTGGCGCTCGCAAACCACCCTCTCGGAATTCGCCTTTCCTGCCGGACAGTGGGTAGTTGTTATCGAGTTGCCTGTTGGTGCCACCGTTGTCACTGAGAAAAATAATGACAGTCTTGTCCAGCAGCCCCAAGGCGCCAAGTTGCTCGCTGATCCGGCCAATACTGGCATCCATCTGTTGTACCAGCAGTGTGAAGTTTTCAGCGGTTTGAGACTTGCTGCGCTGTCCCTGGGTGAACCTCTGGGCAGGTTGAATGGGCGTGTGCGGGGCGTAGTACCAGAGGTTGATAAACCAGGGCTCGCTGCCCGATTGTTCGAGCAATGCCAGTGTGTGATCGGTAAGAATATCGTTGAGGTGGCCCTGATACTGAGTCGCGGGTTTTCCATTGAGGCTTAGCCAGGGGTCGAAATACGTGGGCTGAGCGGGAGTTAATCTGCCCTGTTCATCCCGGTTTCCCGCCAGTAACCACTGGTTGTTAAAGGCTAAAGTGGTGTCGAAACCCTGGTGGATAGGAGTTGCCTGGGCCGCGGTATCACCCAGATGCCACTTGCCGATGTGATGGGTGATATATCCCAGTGATTGCAAGCTGCGTGGCAGGCTGTCGACATCGGGTGCTATGCCGCGGCCGTTGGGTTGAAAGCCAAGTCGATTGGGGTATTGGCCTGTTAACAAGGCTGCCCGGCTGGGTGAGCATGCGCGGTCCGTGTAGTGTCGGGTGAAGCGAACACCCCGCTCAGCGATAGCGTCAATGGACGGTGTGGCGGCGTTGCTGCCGCCGAAGCTGGCCACGTCATTCATCCCCAGGTCATCTGCCACAATGAGCAATATATTGGGTGGGCGCTGAACGGGCGCGCACGACAGCGTCATTGGCAATAGCAGGTAAAACACAATGGCGAAAAGGCGAGTCCTGAAGATCATAAGGTTAACTCTTGAAGCTGTAACTCAAAATATAATTGGCTGTTTTCGGGTCCAGTGCTTCCACCCGGCATTTGAGTAGTGTGTAGTGTGCGTTTTGATACAGGCGTTGCGGGCAAAAACGCAGCATATCCCGCTCTGTCCGGTGTCCGGCTCCGGCCCAGTTCCAGCGCCCCTCGTGAACAGGTATCAGGAACTCCACCGGCTTTGAGAGGCCCACCACTGTTGTCACCTTGTCTTTATTGCTGTAGCCGTCATGCTCAAGTTGCCGCTGAACCAGCAGCATACAATCTTGCAAGTGGCCGCTGCCCGGCAGCCGATATTCAAGGGTGCGTAGTGTCAGCCAGCCACACCCTGCCAGTGGCCGTTGTAAATCTGCGGATACAATGTGGTCCAACAGCGCTTGCCGGGCCAGCGAGGTTGGCTTTTTGGCCTGTTGGAACAGGGCAAAATCAAGCCAGTGCCCGCGTTGTTCCGGCGAGGCAATGGAGACTGCGAATAAGAACACGGCAGCGCTGATATAGCGTAGGCGCAGGTACTGGGCCAGAAAAACAGGTAAGAAAAAGAGGCTGAGCATAACCGGAACACGCAGGTAGTGCGGCCAGGGCCCGTGTCGGAACAACAGGAACCAGCCGAAATGGGCGCAAATTGCCAGCCCCAGAGCTAGCAGACTCCAGCTCAGGGTGCTTTTTCCCCGCTGCAAAAAAACAGCCAGGGTCGCGGCAAAGCACCCCGCAAGTAGCGCGATAGCGGCCCAGTTGCCCAGCCAGTTGCGCAGAACCGCGTAATTGCGCGACAGATTATCCAACAGGTGCTGCGGGATATTTTGCGCGGACAAAAGCGGATCCAGGCCGGAGCTGCCGCTAAAAAACTGTTCACTGGCCATCTCCCGCGCAGCCAGTGCCTGCCCCTCAAGCTGGCCCAGAGCAAGCGCCTGGTACAACTGCCAGGGCAGTAACAACAATGCGCAACCGAGAGCAGTCCACCCGGCGCACTTGCAGGCAGAATACTCTGCCGGAGCTGTGCGCTGGAGGGCAAAAACAAGCCAGGTCAGCGGCAGAGCGGCAAGGGCAATCAGTGCATAAAATTTGCACAGGAGAGCAAATCCAATACCCATTCCGAGCACAGCCGCTTTGCCTGTGCCGCCGTTGACCACTGCCGGCCCTGTTCGCAGCAATACCCAGCAGAGCGTGAGCGCCAACAGACCATCACCTATAAATACCAGCCAGGCATTACGGTCATAAAGCGACAGTAAAAAGAGGATAACAATACCCAGGCCGATAAACTTTTCCCGCGGAACAAGTTGATAGAGGGTGTGCAGGCAGGCGAGCAGTGCCAGCAGCATAAGGCTGGTAGCGACAATGCCTGGCAGCCATTCCGGGTTGTCAAAAAAAGGGCTTATCAGTGCCAGTGGCAGTATCAACGCGGGGCCGGTCGTTACCCTGGGGTTAAACCAGACCGGCTCGTGATAACTGGATACCCAGCCCAGCCCCAAGGCCAGATTTTTGGCGACGCTGGCATTGTAGGCGTCGTCGTAGCCGAGTTCAGAGAAGTAGCTCGCAATCAACATGGCCAGCACAAACCAGACCAGGGTGGCTATCCACAGGCTGATTATCCAGTAGTGTGATCGACGCGCTGCCAGGGACACTTGAGTCACTGCGCTTGCCTGTCAGAGATCACCTGGCGAGCAATTCGACGCCCTTCGCGAACTGCGTAATTGGTGCCGCGGTCTTCGGGGTAAATCTGCGCCATGCTGCACAGCAGTAGATTATCCAGGGGGCTTTGCTGTCCGGGAATGCGCGTGCCGTAGTTTAGGCCCACAACGGGTTGGGAATGCTCTGCCCGGTGGATGAACCAATCCTCGACCCAGTCGCGGGAAAAATCGGGAAACATCTTTGCCAGGTGCGGCAGCGAAAACTCCAATACCTGCTGGTCGGTCATTTGATAGAGCGTGTCTTCAACCGGCAGGTACTTGGATAAGTAAACGATATGCTTACCCGCGTAACTTGCGCTGGGTTCGAAATTGGTGTGTTCAATAATTCCTACATAGGGGAAGCCTGGGTCTGTCACGTTGAGCCAGTAGGTGTCGCACAAACTGTGCTTTAGCACCAGGGTAAGGCAGACATTGCCCAGATAATCCACGCTCTGCAAGCCGCTTATATAGTCCTGTGTGACATGGGGCGCCAGCAATTCGGCTGCGAGCGGCAGGGCTGTCGTATTGATGACCAGGTCGGCGGGGAACATTGTCTCACCACTGAGAACATGCGTAACGCGATTTTCCTGGACGTTTAAGCTGGTTGCGGGTGTGGCTGTCAGGATTTCGCCGTCGGCCTGGTTTATCCTCTGCGCAATTTTTTCCGCGAGCCTGGCAAAGCCGCCGCGAAAATAGGCGAGTACTTCGCCGCCGCCCTTGCCGCGACTGCCGCCGCGCAATACCAGCTTTTTCCAAAACCAGACGGCACTAATCCGGTCTGCATAGTGGCCAAATTTTCCTTGCAAGAGTGGCCACCAGACCTTTTCAAACACTTCCAGGCCAGCTTTTTGCCTGATCCAGTCTGCCGCGGTAATTGATTCCAGTTTGCGCCAGTCGCCAACCAGCCTTGCCTGGATAACCAATAGACCCAAACGAATACGGCCAACGTAGCTCAGCGGCGTATAGCGCAGAACGTCCAGCGGTGTGCTGAGCCGAAAAATGCTATTGGCGTAGTAATTGCCAGTACTTGAGCTGCGGAGCAATACATCATCGGCACAGCCCAGCTCATCAATCAGGCCCATGATATGCCGGTCGCTGGTAAACCAGTGGTGATAGAACTTTTCCAGGCGGGTGTCGGCAATACTGAAACACCCTGCAAGCCCGCCTATATCGCTATCCGCTTCGAGCACGGTCACTGAAAATCCCGCCTGGCTCAATTCGTAGGCGGCCGCCAGACCGGTATATCCTGCTCCAATAATGACGACTCGATTATTGTCCATACTGGTCTAGGGTCGCTTTTGCAACTGCTGTAGTTTACCGCGCAAATCCTGGCCCCAAAGGGCCAGCATCCAGCCAAATCCAGCCACTGTAATGGGCAGCCACAGAATAAGGTGAATGAGCAGGGCCGTCGCGCCAGCGATCTCTCTGGAGGTTCCGCTGAGGCTGAAGCCGAGGGATGAAAAATAGTCGAAGGTACCGATATATCCGGGGGAGCTCGGCAGCAGGGTTGCGAGTGAGCCCAGCGCCAGAGCAAACCACGGGGCTACCCAGCTATTGAGGTCGAAAAGCGCCAGCGCGACACATAGAAATACCGTGCCCTCCAGTAACCAGGCCAGCGCAGACAGCGCAATCAAAGCCAGCCAGCGGCCCAAACCGCGCATGGTTTCAATGGCATTGAGCACCTCATAGCCAAAGCGCATGAGAAAGCTCTCCTGGAAGGGCAGTACTGCGGCTAGTCGGCGCCACAGACCAGGCCATGCTACAGCGCTGGCGAGCAGCAAGAATACGAGGGCAATGGCCGCGTAACCCGCCCGACCCAGCTCAGTGCCAGCGGGAACCACACTCAGCCCAACGGCGAGCAGCAAGAGCAGGGCGCCCAAATCTAAAACGCGCTCGATAACCAGGGTAGCCGTTACCTGGCTGCTATCGGCGCCCAATTGCCGGCTAAAAGCGAAAGCTCTGGCGATGTCACCGGCCCTTAGTGGCATGACATTGTTTAGCGCGAAGCTCGCCAAAAATGGGCCTGCGGCCTGAGCCGTTCTGATGTCTGGGTTGAACTGCCGCAGTAACAGCGCCCAGCGCAGAACCCGTATGGAAAAATCGAAAACCAGAACCAGCAGAGCAGCCAGCAGCCAGGCAGGGCTGGCTGCCTTAACCTGTTCAAACGCCTGTGCCGGCTGAAAAAGTTGCAAGAACAGATACAAAAATAGAATCGATACCAGCAGTCCGCCCCAGAATCGCATTAGCTGTTTTGCTCAGTATCAAAGCCTCTGGACTCTGCGATAAAGTAGAGCGGGCGCTCCTTTCCCTGTTGATAGATACGGGCGATGTACTCACCGATAACCCCCAGGAATAGCAGTTGGATGCCGCCGAGGAACAGGATGGCGACAGTGAGAAAGGTCCAGCCGCTGACCCAGTGGTCAGTCAATAGCCGCATCAGCACCGCGTAGGCAATACCCAGCACAGCCATACTGCTCACGGTAATTCCGACCCAGGTGGCGAGCCTCAGTGGTTTGGCAGAAAACGAAATGATGCCGTCACTGGCAAAACCGATCATGCGGGGCAGCGGGTATTTGCTCTCACCGGCAAAACGAGCGCTGCGGGCGTAGGGCACAGCGACCTGCTTGAAGCCAACCCAGCTAATCATGCCTCGCAAAAATCGATCTCGCTCAGGCATGGCCTGAATGGCGTCGACGACACGGCGGTCCAGTAAGCGAAAATCTCCGGTGTCCAGCGGAATTTGCGTGTCCGATAGAGCGTTAATCAAGCGATAGAAACAACCCGCGCTGATCAGCTTGAACCAACTCTCGGCGGGGCGGTCTGTGCGCTGACCGTAAGCGACATCGCAGCCCTGCTCCCACTGTGTGATCATATCCAGAATAACCTCTGGGGGGTCCTGCAAGTCGGCATCAATGATTGCGACAGCATCGCCGCTGCAATGATCCAGCCCGGCCGTGACGGCAAGCTGATGTCCAAAGTTGCGCGATAGCCCTAATACCTTTACGCGCTTATCGTGGTCGCTGAAGCCCCGCAGCTTGGCGAGTGTGTCGTCATGGCTGCCGTCGTCAACGTAGATGAGCTCCAGTCCGAAGCGCTGATCGCCCAATGTTGTCAGCAATTGCCGATGGGCTTCGCCAATCACCGCAGTTTCGTTATAGCAGGGTACAACCACGCTCAAGAGGCGTTGATCTATGCTGCGTTGTTCACTGCTGAGTTGTTCACTGTTCTGGCTGTTTGTCACTATGGCCTTCCGTCGCTGCCAACAATGGCGATCACAGACACGAGGTATGAGAGTTATTTGACGCTATAATACCGCCATTCCAGGCAACCTGGAATTTTTAGCAGCACATGGAATTTCCGGCGGCCTGCCCGAGCCGCCAGGATTTCGGCTTGCCATTGCCCGGTGGTTTCGCTATTTGCCTGCTGCAAAGTCTGTCATTTGGGGCTGAAGTTCGGTCAGTTTGACGCCGCCAGTGGATAGCGGGCGATTTCCCTTTCCCATCGGTCCACGGCTTTGATGGGAGTCTCGGTAAATTTCTCAGCGTTGAATTTTCTCAGGCCAAAATACAGCGGTTCCGGGGGGTGATAAATTTTGCGCGTATTGTTGCGAGCCAGTTCCCTGTAGTGAGAACTAATATGCGCGGGCGCTTCCAGCGATTGCACCTTGTACCAGGCCGCGCTGTTCAGCAATAAGCTGCGCGTATGGGCGGCGCTGTCTCGAAAAACCCCAAAACTCCCCACAACGAGCAGGCTGGCTAATATCATTTTGGATTGTCGTTGCTCGGGCAGTTGGATATGTTTCGCCACGACCCACAGATAGTAAAAATTTGCCAGTTGCATGCCTCGCATGCAGTAGTTGTTAAAGCCCTCAAAGCGAATAAATGCCGTGGAGACAAAAAACAGGCTCACAGCCAGCAGGCACCAACGCTGTTCGCTGTTCATCCGCGGGCGCAGATAGCAGGCCAGCAAAGGCAGCCCCAGCATGTCCACCAGAGACAGGCTGAGCAAATAGAAGAGCGTTGATAGCAATATATCCAGTGGTGCCCAGGCGACCCAATGCATGTGCATTGGAACCCAGGAAAAACCGGCCTCCTGTACCCGGTTGAGAAACAGGAACAGCGGTCCGAAGGCGCTGGCAAACGCCAGCCAGGCCCAGGGGTTAGGCCAGAGACGGCGCAGTATCCGGGTCGAAAAAGGTAGTAGCACCAGCGCGAATGGAAGTACTGCAAACGGGCTGGTGTAGGCGGCGGCGATGAGCAGTAAAAAAAGCAGACCGTGTTTTAACGTCGGTCGCGTGCTGCGGGTATGGCGGAACAGGAAGACGCTGACAATGGGCAGTAAAAAGCCCAGGTAGTGGTGGGGCGTCCAGAATAAGGCCGTATAGGTCGAAGACACTTGATAAAAGCCGCCAAAGTGGGGGAAGCCCCACCATTCGTCGTGGCCAAACCAGGGGTTTTTTGTAAGAGCGAGCCAGTCAAAACCGCCAACCAGGGTGCCTGCGAAAAGAAACAGCCAGCGATTGCCAGAGGGGATAGTGCGCAGTGCTATTTCCAGCAGCGTGCCCAGGATCAATACATAGTAAAGCAGGCTTCCCAGTAGCAGACAGTCTTTCAATGTCAGCACCGGGAGCAATAACTTCAGCGCCGCCATGGGGTATAAGCTGCTGTAGTAAAAGGACAGCAGCCAGTGCTCAGTAGAGGGATGGCGCAGCGGGTAGTGTTCAGACAGTGTCATGGAAACCAGCTCGGCGACGCGGGCGTAATCATCGAATTGCAGCATGACCACATTGCCTGGTAACCACTCGCTCAAATAAATCAGTCGCGGCAACACCAGAACCACTAAAGCGGCGCACAGCACCCACTTGCTATGCAGGTCGGGTTCGACTGTGCCGGGGCGGGCAGGCAGTTGCCGCAACAGATAGACGCCGCCGAGCAAGCCCAGAGCGTATACCGCAAGCGTCCAGGCAACGGCTAGCTGTAACAGGTTACAGACCACCAACGTGCAGTAATTTGCCGTTGCCACCACCGCCAGAGCACGGCTGAAAAACAGGTTTCGCGTAAGTTGGACGAGCATTACTCAGCTATCTCCGCGCGCCGCTCGTAGATACGGTAATCTTTTTCCTGCACATAGACCGCGTAGTGTTGGTTGAGTAAACGGCGCAGCTCGGAAAACTCCCGGGTGGTATGCAAGCCTTTCACAAAAGGCTTATTGCGAGCTGTAATCTCGATCACAAAGCGCGGCGCTTTCGCTTCAAGTTCTTGTATGAAGCGTCGCCGCAACTGCTGGATATAAGGTTCAGTGGTGTGGTGATAGAAGTGGTAGTCATAGATAAAAGATGTTGCCAGCGGCATCTCTACTTCCAACATGGCGTGGACCGCGCCACCAGTTGTATCCAGCGCCTGGCCGAAATCACCCGGCTGGGCGCGCTGACGCAGGTGGTTTGCGATTTCGTCGACGCGGCCGCCCTTGGGTGAAAATATGGATGTATCGCTGGCCAGTTGCCTGGCAATAAGTCTTGGGTAAACCTGTAAGTGGTTGATGGTGGAAAATACCAGTGCTACAACCACCAACGGAGCGCACAGTGTGTGCCAGTGCCATTTCTTGTCGGGCATATTGCTCAGCAACAAGCAACTGCCCACCACACAAAAATAGGCGAAAGGGAGTTGATGATACGCCCAGTATTTGCCGGCGATGAACACAGAGACGCCATAGGCAATACACAGTACTGCAAACCCTATAGCCCAGATTCTCGCTTGATTGCTTTGCCTGGCCAGAAGCGCATAGCCAGAAAGCGCAGATTACAGATAGTAAGATTAAGAAAGAAAAAAAAGGAAAGATTTTTTTTTTAAATGCTAATTAGATCTTTGATAATACATTTTTGTAGAGATTAACAGCCAAGGTGTGTTTTCGCTGTTGAAGATATCCCATAATTACTCCTATGATCATGGTTGTCTAGGTGACAATGAACTTTTACAGAGATATATCTTCTACAATAGCTCTCATGTTCAGTAGTTACTCTAGATATAAATATAGGAACAAAATCTGTACATGGTATAGATTTAAGCCTTAATTATATTATTGGTTTTGTCTATCAAACTTGTACTCATTATTTGACATAATCTTGCATAGCCAAACCCTTTATCTATCACTTTGCTAGTATAGAGTCTGATGCACTGCCAATTGGTAATTTTTTGTGCAGAGTCAGCACTTCTTGTTTATTGGTTGCTTATAAAACTCTGCCAAGTTTTGTAACTGCTGGTGCATACAAAAAAAGTATTACAAATTTGCAGACCAAATTTTTTTTATGCATTTATTCACATTATTACTAATGCAAGTAACTTGTGAGTGACCATGCTGTGTGGTATGAGTACAATAGCTGTGTGTGCTTGACACCCCAAGAATCTGGGGTGTATGTGCTATTGGCAGTCCACCAGACTGTATTCCAGCTATGGGATATGTACAGGCTCTGGCTATGCGAGACTATATTTAACGATATATTTTATTTTTATAATGTTTTGGTGGTTGGTAGTGCATATATAAATATGTACACATAGGTGCCGACTGTCCAGATTCTTCTGGGACAGTGCTGGAATTTGCTCCTTTGTTACAGATCCCGGATTATTTACTATAGTTCTATTGTTTGTCCAGGAAGCCTGACAGAATACTAGGTAGAATCTGTGTCTTGGCTTTCCTTACCTTCCTTTTCCTACACAATATGATTTGTTCAGAAGAAGAATGGGTGTTGGGCGAACACAAAGGTGATAAAAAATAAATAAGACAACAGCTAAGCAATGCTTCACTTCGCTCAGTCTGATAAACAAAAATATTAAATTTACCTTTTAACCTTCTAGTAACATCATAGTGTGTGAGTCTTTCATTTTAGTTGATGACGCAGAAATTAAAAAAAATTGTAGTGCACGCTATTGTCTGTATTACTCAACTTGTGTTTCCAGGCTGGCCTCTTTTTCTTTCTTTTTTGGCCAAATAATTCAATACTGGCTTGAAAAAATTCTGCTTAGCCTTAGAAATATATTGCTGGTCTTCTTTTCCTTTTTATTTATTTATTTATTTTTTTTTTTATAAACTTGGCTTTTTTCCTTGCTTTAAAAATGTAGATTCCAATTATTTGTTAATTTACTTTTCCTTCCAAATTATTTAACTTTGAGTATAATAAATGGAAGTGATAAATCACTAAACCAAGAGAGTTTAATGCTACAAATGTTTGTCAAGGAACTTTGATCAGCTGGAACTAAATAGAACTAAGAGTGATAAATTTTTGGTATAGATTATAGAGACTGCCAGATATGTGTATGTTTTATTATGCATTGCACAGTCCTGAAAATTTTCTCTTATCTGAATATGAATCTCACGGCCATGGCAAATTGAAATCTTTTATAAGTATAGCATGGTTGAGTTACTAAAACAACCTCTTGAACTAAAATTGACATGATAACATTGTAAAATTATTGAGTATGTCATGAAAAAATATTTATTACTTGATAATTATCCCTTCTTTTTTTTTCTCTTTTTTTTTTTTTTTTTTTTACTTGAAGCATCTTTTTTTACCTTTTATCTCTGAATTACCTGGCAACACTGGACTCAACCTTCTCTGAGGAGCTTCTTTCTTTTTTTTCAATAGTAAGAAAGCCACACCTATTTTTCTGTTAAAGTGAAGCAGCCAAAGGAACTATAGGAGTTGACACCAAGAATAGGAATAGGTTGAACAGTGATAAATGATAATATTTTGTCACTATTTTTTACTTAGTATTGCTTCTTTAAATTAGTTAAGTATTTCATAATCCTTGCAAAAAGTCAGATTTGAGGATTGTTGTCATTTTGTAATTAGCTATGCATCATGCATTATTGCTGGAGTGCATCACAATATTATAGCCCTGAGTTCATTATTAATTGTGGTCCATTAACTTATGAGTAATGTGGAGAAAGTGATCACAGGACAGCTTTGATGGCCACCGCATGCGTCCCTTAGTTCAGCATGTTTTTTAATCATACTTTGATATTGCATAATTGGACATGACAAATGGGTGTGGTCAATTTTAAGGGGTGTGACTTGTGTCCCTGAAGCATCTTTAAAAAAGTTGGCACCTATGTTTATATACTAATCCTATAACTTATACATAACCTGAATGATAGATAAATCGTGTCCCCCCCCCCCCTCCCTGTTGGAATCATTATTTATTAGACCGTCACATCTGATCTTAATTTATTGCAAGATCATTAAGAACCAAAAAAAGAAAAAAAGTAGTTTAATAGTCCTTTCCAAATACAATCATGGCCTCCTTCAAATGGAAACCATCCAATACACATTTGAATGTGTTAAGCCTAACTTGATGCAGTGACCACTGCTGGTGTTGGATCTGCCACTGTTTATTTTTCCACAGACTGCCTCATCTTTTTAACGAAGCACTGTAGCAAACTATCCCACCATAGTGCCACTGATTAGCGGCTACTAAACTAATGATGGTGGTCCTGCCACTGACACATCTCTGTTGGTGTGGGTAAGGGTAGGGGAGGGGTGAATGTCCATTATAGGAACACCAATACACTGTAGTTACAAGATGAATTGTTCTTTAGTGTTTGTAATGACCACACTATGCGTATTCAATGTGATAAAGTATATAATTTTTCATTGCTTATTTTTGCTGATTCATAGTGTACATTGGCTTTCAGTAATTACAGGGTTGAGGATTCAAAGTCCTAATTTATCATCGCTTTTCTGTTCTTGGTTAATTTGAATTTGAAAATATATTTGTTTGTGAAATTTTACTCTCTTGATCTGTCGTCAGAAGATGAGACCTTTATTGATGCACTATTGTTTGTTTGTTGGTGTTGAATTTTCTCCCTACAGTTGTCCCTGATCTTGTGTGCACTGGAGGCCAAAGACCAGAGCCAGGTGGTGGAGATGCTGGTGAGACGTATGGTGATCAATGGAGTGGAACTGCCTCCCCACTCCTTCACACGTTGGGCCACACATTGCGATGGAATCCCACCAATTTCTGTCCGAAAGGTACTGGGAAAGAAAAGCTGTTAATAAAGTTTGTCTACACATGGTATGAGCTCTGTGGTGTGTGGATTGGTGTGAAGCACAGTCTCCTGGTGTGTTTATGATTATGGGATATGGTAGGCACTGGTCAATAGATATGGGGAACCAGCTCCAAAGAGTAAGCTTTTTTTTAAATTTTTTTATTTATATATGTGGCTTAGTGTTACTCAACCTGATTCCTACCAGATCAAGTTGTATTTTCATGCTTCCAGGTCTCTAGGTACATGAATTTGATCATCCATAAGTACCATAAATAGATTGCATCCATTTTTGCACATTATACCTGACATGCCCACAGGAAATGATTGTCAGGGGACCCAATTTTTTTAAAGCTAAAAATCATCCACTGTGTTGGATGTGCCTACTCGGAAGAGTGTGTTTTAATTTTGTGGTGGTTTGATAGGAGAGTGGTGTGGCCAACTGCGACTCGGCCAATGTCCACGAGTTGTCCAAGTACCACTGCTGATACTTTTAGCCTCACAAACCTACAAGAAGAAGTTCGAATAGGAATAACTACACTGAGTAGAAAGTATGCAATCAAATGTTATTCAAGCCTTTTTATTCACAGAAGTATTATCGAAATACTCACAACTCAAGACCAGTGTGACAAGATGGATTCAGATCAAAATCACTACTTTTGGTCACTACTTATTACTAACTTTCCAACAAAAAAAAATCATTACAAAAACACCAACACAGATGTAGCATTCAAACCACATGTACAAATCGATATCGGAACATATTACAGCTTTTTCTTCAGATCACAGCTTCAACATTTGCCTAATGCGATACTTATCAGCTTCAAAATTGGAAGACAGAACATTTTCAGCACACCCAGGCTGAACAATTTGGATGGGAAGTTCCCCCATTGAATTCTTGTATGAATACATATCCAGCCAAAAATTCTCTGTTCTACTGGTGTCCCAGGCCAGCTTCTTGATCATGGGCCAGTTAAACTGCAGTTCTCCCTTGGATGAAATATCTTATGAAAGTGATTGTGGGCACAGATATTCTCTCTCCAGCGTAGCTTGCACGAGCAGTGGCAATTGGAAGGGAGCGTCTTGGTAAGGATCTTAATTCTTTCTGCAGCCTTATGAATATGTTCCTCTGGAACTTGAAGGTATTTTCTTCCAGTCTCACCTTCTTCTGCATGGGCAGCTAACTATGGTCTAATTTTTCTGGAATCCTTTACTCCTGCTGAAAATTCACTACATTTCGAGAATTTCAGCAATTTCCCAATCAGACCTTTTAGTTTCCAATTTGTTTTTAAAATTCACTACATGTACCAACACTGCTCAGGACAACTCCACATTCTCCAGAAATCAGCCTCATTTAGGTAAGTCCACTTCTCTCTAATGAAAATGACAGTATAATACTATAATAATCTTATACTAACACACCAGTTGCCTAAACTCACAGTAGCTCAATGGTTGCAGTTTCTTTGAAGACCTGTAAGACATGCCCACCTACTGGACATGTCCTCCTATAACAGAAATTCTTATGATGAACATGACCACCACTACCACATATCTTCCAATAATACATGTCCACCTGCATAACATGCCATCCTATACAACTGTCCACAAGTTGAACATGCCTTCCAGTAAGATATCCTACTTCAATTCATGTATCTTCGTAATACATGTCCACTCATACTACATGTACTCTTGCAAGACATATCCACCTGTATGACATGCCATCATGTAATACATGACTTCCAATAAAACATACCCTCCACAATAAAATCTTTCCTCATCTAAGAGGTATTCTCATTACCTACAAAGCATGACCTTCCTTAAGACATGCTCTCATAAGACATGTCATCCTGAAAGTCATGTACTCCAGAAAAACATGTCTACCCATAAGGCATGTCCTTCCTTAAGACATTTTTGTGACCACAGCAGCAGCAAGCCTAAGGCCACAATTGCGTTCTAGTTAATTCAATGATGAATCACCAAATTGCAATTACATGTGTGCAAGTAACAAATCAATTCAAGGAATAAAACATCCGCTTGAGTTATCATCTACAAATAACCATCTATTAACAAAGAAAATTTGTGTGTGCATGTGTGAGTGTTCACATTTTAACACATTTTCAAATAATTTTTTTTTTTTTTTTTTTTTTTTTTTAACATTTGACCCGTGTCAAAATTTGAAAAGAAAGAGGGAAAAAGAAGGGAAAAAAGAAGGGAAATAAGAAAAAAAGAAAGGAAATTAGGGAGGAAAGGGGAGGGGGGGGGGAAAGAAGGGGGGCAGGGGGGGGGGGGGATAAAAAAGGTGAAAAAATCAACCTAATCCAGGTTTGAACCACTGATTTCAGCTTGAAAGACTTGTGCTTTAACCACTGAGCCATGGTTTTCAAGGCTTTATTTTGAATGGAAAATTTAAAAATCCTTTTCCCCCACAAGGGGTGTCATTTGTGGAATATTCTATTTTTGGTGAAAAGCCGTAGAAGGTACCCAAAGATAATGTCTGAAAAGTTGCATCAATATTCATTCATTCATTCAGTTGTTTGGCTATCCATTGTGCACGCGCACATGCACACACACGCGCACACACACACACACACACACACACACACACACACACACACACACACACACACACACACACACACACACGCTATCTGTAGTGTGGCTAAATCTTCTCTGTACCTTTGGTATAAAGGTTGCTGCTCTATAGTGGAATATACACAACCTGTAGCTTTTATTTTACTTTGCGAGGTCTTGCTCTCAATACTCTTTCTCTATAGTTGAAATTTTATGAATGAAATAGAAAGGCAGTATATGTGTGTGTGTATGTGTGTGTGACAAAGAGAGAGAGAGAAAGAGAGGGTGAGGGTGTGTGTTTGAGTCTGTGCATGTGTTTCTCTATTTCCATAACAAAATAGTAGTCAGAATTTCATAGCAGATTCTTCTAGTGGTATGGTTGAAACTTTTCAGCTCTATCTAGGCCCCAACCATGCCATTTTGCCTGCAAAGTCTTCGAAATTGGAAGCTGAGAAAAATTATTATGAGTTTTGATACATAAACCATATTTTATAAGGCACAATATATTAGTTGGAGGTAGATAGAGGTGGGGTGTAGTTGGCAGGCAATTAATCTCTGTTCCTGCCCCCTGACTATAGCACTGACATTGTGTGTATGTGTGTGTTGTCATGGTGATGGTGTAGGTTATTAACCATGTGAGGATGCTGGTGCATGGCTACAGCGTTGGACTGGACCTCACAGATGTGCAGCATCTCGTCAACATCAACTATCACTACACCCTCGAGTGTGACAAGATGGACGCATTTGGAAACCTCCGAATCATCAAAAGGGTATGATGAAGTGTTTGTGAAGAGCCAGTAGGCTATGGTTGGAACCATCGAGCTGGATTATCGTGAATAGTTGTTTACAGAAGAAAATATTGTTGTTACATTTAAGATAATATTGTTATATTCAAGATAATAGTGTTGTTCATTTAGCATTGTCACGTCAACTCCATTTCTTCTTGTGCAAGTGACTAAGCATTTGAATTCTTTATTTGTTGGTTGATTCAATGTTTCAATGGCTCAATAACAGCCAAACAATTCTGAACTGAAATTTTTGTGGTCATTTTTTTCAATGTGGATCAAAGTGACTTTTTTGTGTGCATGGTTTATGCCTAATGCAATTCTTTATGTGGTGTGTCACACGGTGTGAGTGTAATGGATAATTGTGTGTGTGCTGTAGCTCATGCACAGGAGCAAGCTTCTCTCTGGTGTGGAGGGATGGAATGTCCTTCTGTCAGGATTAGTGAAGACTGGAGTGATAAAATCCATCTTCCTTCTTATGGAAGACATGGAGCTGCAAGGATTGAAGCCAAACTTGGCCATCTTCAAGACCATCTTGAAGGGACTCATAGCCATGGAGGAGTATGATGCCTATGTGATGGCCATTTTCTTCTTCTGGCGAGAATTTGCCATGGATTATCCAACGTTGAAGCCAGACATAGAGTTCTTCAACATGCTGATCCATTGTTGCAGGAAGGCCAGACTCATGGAGAGGGCTGTGTACTTTATGTGTGCTATTGACCAATGTCAATTGATGCCAAGTGTGGACACATTTAGAGAACTTCTAACAGTAAGTTGCAAGTTTTAAGTAATTGAGAATGTGTCTGGCTGTGAGGAATACGCATGTTCTCCTGTGAGTGACAATATATAGTTGATGGTTGCTGGGGGGCAATCAATTCCCTAAACAAATCATAATAAAGTTCGGAAAAGAGTGGAGGATATTTTCCTTATTGTACATACATGTTAAGGATTTCCTTAAAAGAAGTTACAAAAGACAAACAAATAGAATCTGCTAATTTTTTTTTTTACAGAATCATTATCATGTGAAATCCATAAGTCCTGCAAACTCTGTGTTTGTTGGTAGGTGCCATCTCCCAGGAAATGCTGGGTGGGTAGGTGGGTGACTGCTGACATAATTCAACTGCTTTGTGGACCACAACAAATTCCAATTAATATCTGCAGATCTATATATAGACATAAAATACTTTCACTCTCTACTGACATGCTAAAGCATCTCTCTTTCTTTGGGAATAGCTTTTCTCTGCTGATATATAAAGCCATGCCCAGGTGGGTATTGTAATGGAGTGTCAAGTGTAGAACTTGGTAGGTGAAAACATTTAATATGAACTTTTGATGTTGTAATGTAAAAAAGACTTTAAATTTTATTGACTGGGCTGAGGAAGCAAATTTTCAAGCTCCTTTGCTTGAATGTTTTCATTGGGGTACTGTTGGCTTCCCTTTGGTCAACCATCTCTTTGGATGGAATCCACTTTTTGATCTGTTTTCCAACCTTTTCCCAGCATTTTCTTATTTGCTTGTTTACTTGACCCTGTTGTTGTTGTTGTTGTTGTGAAGACATCACTTATTCTAGGTACAGCATGGACAATGTCAGGACTAGCATGCATTAAGGTCTCCATTGTACCTGCACCATGCCAGGTGTAGGAGAATAAAAGCCCAGGTGGAATTTTCTGTTTAGACCATTTCAGGATTTTTTTTGGTTATTACATCATCCTTCTTGGGAGTTTCCTATGATGACAAACTTCTTGTAAGCTTGGTAGACATCTAATTGTATCAGAGGTTGATCACAATGCCCACAGTGCTCCTCCCTTCAACAAGAGGCCTGCATCAAAACTGGTTGAGTCTAAACTTCTGTTGATTCATATCCATCCAAAATCCTGACCAATTTCTTGAAACCTTATGTAAGCATTAAGCATTGAATATAGTAAGCCCAACCATTGCTGAAACAAGGGAAAATTATAGCCTATAAAAAAATTCTATCCATCCGTGGTATTTCTGACTACTTCTTAATAGCAGATGCCTGTCAGTGTGCATTCCTATTTGGCAATTGAATTTTTATTAAACACGTTCGAATTGTCTTTATTCCAAAGTGAAACTATTCACTCTTATTTATGCTAATTTTTGGATGTTATTTAATAGCAGATGCCTGTCAGTGTGCATTCCTATTTGGCAATTGAATTTTTATTAAACATGTTCGAATTGTCTTTATTCCAAAGTGAAACTATTCACTCTTATTTATGCTAATTTTAAGAAAGAACAACAGTGTGAATGATGGATGGAACTTACAGAAAGTATACAAACTTCTGAGTTTTTAACCACTAAATTAAATTTTTTTCTCTTTTGTGTGTGTGAAAAGTTCTATGATCCAATAGTTTCAATGTATTCACATTGTATGTGCATTGTGATGTTGTTTTGCCTACTAATTACTCCCAATGTAACTGTGTGTGTGAAAAGTTCTATGATCCAATAGTTTCAATGTATTCACATTGTATGTGCATTGTGATGTTGTTTTGCCTACTAATTACTCCCAATGTAACTGTGTGTGTATGTAGATGTGTTATGAATGCAACGTGAGAAACTACTTCAATACAGTATTGAAGATGGCATACAAGTGTCTGCCTTCTGACAGAGAAGCCCTGGACTCCATTGCTGCAGAGTGTGAAATTCGATGGAAGGCAGAAGTGGACAATGAAATGGCGTACACCATCATTACAGGCTCAACCTCGAGGAGGAAGGACAGCACTGGAATGGAAGGAACTATCACAGACATTGAGAGTACAGAAGATGATATTTTTTCTCACAACACCAACAAGAACATCATAGCAAGTGATGCTAAGAAAGACATCATCCCTGAAGATATCAAAGAGATTCTTGCTCGCCACTCCACAGGAGGCAGACGTCATCCTCACGTTGATACAGATGATATCATCGATGAATAAATGATCCAATGTCAACCAAAGACAACACTAACCAAATATGGTCTCATTCCAACATCACTGGGAATGGATCATTACAGGGAGAAACATGACAGGAGGGTGGGCAATAAGGAGAAACTAGATTTTGTTAAGTTGTGTCTCTCTTTGTTTGTTTGTTTGTTTGTTCCCCCCCCCCCCCCCCCCCCCCTCCCCCTTGTTAGTTCATGACAGCAAAGACACCAGTTATGAAATTATCTAAATTTCTTGCTTAAAAAAACAGCCCATCCTTGTTGTGGGATGTGTCTACTTTGTAGAGTGAATTTTATTAGGTTTGGTGATGAAGTGGATACATCAAACATGCATTGATAGGTACAAACTGTTTTAGCTTGACATGCACAGAGGAAGGGGTGTGGCAAGGTGACACTCTGCCCCTGTTTCTCCCAGAGTCAAGTAGTGTATGCATATTAAGCTTTAGGTCTGTAGTTCCAAGGGTTTGTTTGACCAAAGTACCTTCTTTTCTTTTTTTGGCTTTTTTTTTTGGTCCTGACACAAACACAGGAAGGGGTTTGGCCTTATAGACATTCTTAAAATGTTCCCCTGGTAACTCTGATTCCAAATCTATATGAGCTTGTGGGTATAACTACTTGGATCAAGGTATTTATTAGTAGTAGTGTTTTTGGCGTTTTTAGCCTTACATGCCAAGAGGAAGAGGTATGGCCTGGTGAACCCATCTCATGATACTCCTAGAGTCAAGTTGTGTGTATACCAAATTTTAGGTCTGTAGTTCCATAATTTTTTGGGGCAAAAGTACCGTTTTTGGTTGTTTTTTAATGCAGAAATGGGTGTTGCCATGCAGATATGCTTAAAACATTCCTTTAGTGAAACTGATCCTTTATATATATATATATATATGGGTTTGTGTGTCTCACTTTAACCGTTCAAGCATGAATCGAGGATATGCAGACAGATAGGTAGACAATCTATTCCCACTATATAGTACAGGTGGCAAATGTGTCATGTCCGAGCTTGCAAAATGGCCAACAGTTGTACTCATTTTGATGAAACTTTGATGAAACTTTGCAGGCATTACAAAATAATTTCTTCCGAAAGTGGCACCCTTGGAGGGAGGGAAAAAAGAAATTTAAATAATCCTTAAATATAAACATGGCTCAGGTCTTCCAAGCTGAAAGAGTGTGTTAAATCCCTGGCCTCATCTTCTTCTTTCCCTTCCTATAACCCCCATCCCGCCACCACTTTCTTCTTTCTACTTTCAAACTCTTGATAAATAGGGTGCCACACATCTTCCTGGTTCATACTACATGCTATCTAGTAATATATTAAAGGGAAAAATTTAGCTGGTTTATATGTTTGCAGTTTCATTATCTGCAAAATCACACAATGACAACAAATAGTTGTGTCACCATTAGCTGTGGTGTTTATGAAACTTAGAAATTATATTAGGTCGTGAAATTATATTAGGTCATGTAAGCATATAGAAAATTTGTGTTGAATTTCCAGGTGTGAATGTAATTTTGTATCATGTAATGGGCTGGTAGGGGTATAAAAGACCCAAAATACTCCAATTACTCCTGGTTAATCTAGTAGCAGCAAGGCAGCTCTTAAGCCCCAACAAAAGGGGGGGAAATAGTCATTATTTAAGGGAAGGTATGACTCCGTTCTTATTTGGAGGGTTTTACAGGAACAGAATAACCATTGAAGTTAAATTATGACTATTCAACAACAGGCAAGCATAACACTGTTTGGGTCTCCTTGCTGATGGCATGCTACACATTGGGCCTCTGCTCTGTAAGATGCAGCAACATTTTACTAGGTCTTCAAGCCACCATAAGGAGCTTTTTACCGTCATCCATTCTGCCAGCTCTTCGATCCTCCTGTCTAGTGGTCAATGCACAGAGACAGCCTGGCAGATGATTATATGCTTGCACCCCAAGGCATTATGAGTCCATCACCATCTACAGGGAAACACTTATTGCCATTGAAGGCAACACAATGAACATAGAGATTAGAGAGTGACCAATTAATGCCTACCAGCTCTTCATCTAAGGGATGCTGCTGCCAGTGTCCCCATTTAGCTTTGGGAAACTTTAAGATAACTTCAAACATGATAATATTATGTATGTTGACATGCATATATCTATGTAGTATAGTGTAGATAAGAATGTGTACATTTGCCTACATGTATATTTGTGTTGTGTATGGATATACATGTATGTTGCATGTAGAAATATAGCTGTGTGTAAATAAACATGTGTACATGTAGGTGGCATGTAGAAAGGTATTTTAATTGTGTTTTTATTCCTATTTTGTGGTACTATTGAAATGTGTTCTACCAAGCCCATCTGTTTTCTCAGATTCCCTGTAAACCTGATAAGTCTTATTTGCTGGATGCTCTGTCTCATAATAACAGAGGATGTGTGTTAGTGTAGTTATTTTTTACTTAAAGGAATTATGTGCCTCTTGATCTTGGAAAATATGCGCAGCTTGAGTTAGGGATATCGTAGGATATTGTTAGTTTTTGGTACGCACAGTCCTGGTGTTAGGATTAGTGCCAGAGTTAGACTAAGGCTGGTATTAAGACTAGGGTCAGAGTTTAACTATAGTTGGTATTAGCAGTAGTGCCAAAGTTCAATTACAGCTGGTGTTAGGATTAGGGCCAGAGTCAATATATTGATGATGTTGGGATTCTTGTCCAAGTTTGACTATGGCTAGTGTTAAAAGCTAGAAATGTTACTGAGTTTAGTAGAGCTAATCAGTGGTTGGAGCTAGAACAGCATAATATTCATGTGGTACCTTGGCCTCCCCTCTCGCCCCTTGTCCCTTTTTCTATCCTCACCATTCTGTTCTATATCCAGTGCTTGTACCTACTAAATGGTGACTGATTGTTGCAGTGTGAATGTGCAGTGTCCGAGTTCTCTGGTGTTCATGCTGGTGAGTGCCACTCGCTCAAGAAATTATCGCAGAGCTGCTCTTCTCTGTTATTTTTGCTGGAACAATGCCACAAAACTGATAGTAAGTTGCCAGCAGCAGTAGTACAGGGCATGATGAGTCCATTATGGGGGAGGAGGGGGGAGAGAATTTCAATTAGTGGGCTATCATATGCCCCGCCCCCATTCAGTGAGGCACTGTATATCTAAGTTTGTTATGAATGATCTTATGCTCATGATATGAAATCTCTCCATCTATTCTCCAATGTTACCTAATTAGGACTCATCGTATGAGGCCCCATTATAAACTTGAGCCCTAACAAGCCAGCTTGCAATATTTCAATACCTGAGACTTACACATGCAGAATAGGAATGTATGCAGAACAGGAATATGAGCAGAATGGAATGTATGAAGTATGGAATGTATTCTGGGTATTGAGGTTGTCAATATTGTGTCATCTGTGGATGACTATGTTACTAAAGATAGCCACTGCTCATGTTCACATGTTTGTGTATATCATAGCATACTCTGTGGCTTGGGCAAGCACAGGAATGTGGTCTTTTCCACCCTTTGGATAGACTGATATAGAAATGATGATATTATAGGGACCTGCTATATGCTTTAGTTAAACTCTGACATCCATGGACTGCCTGTAATATTGCTAATTTTGTGGTCATCTGTGATCATCTATGGTCATCTGTGGACATCTGTGCACTGAATTAGATTCACCACAACCAACGCCAGATCCTTCTTTGTACAGAATGCTGGAGCTTTTACATGTTGGTGGCTTTAAAAGTAGATGGAGTCTTATGAGTTACCCCCCAGCAATGTACACATGCACGCACACACACACACACATGCACACACAGCCTTACTTATCCCAGCACAGACCAATTTACACATTAATTAATAGAATTAATATTGAATAAAAAAAAAATGTTTTCAAACTGGAAAACGATACAAATGATGCATAACAATATCTAGAATATATCATTGCAGTACAAATGTACATGTTTAGGACTGCAATATTAGTGTATTCAACACACACACACTCATTGGTATTGCCAATCCACTTCACTCTTGGATGAACAAAAGTAATCGATGAAGATCTTCCTGGAAAGGAATAGTGACCATGAATCAAGTTAAGCAATAATTATTTGATGTATCCAGTTAAATGAATGTATCATGCAAGTTCTGTCCAGGGTATGGGAGCATCCAGTCATTGGAAAATGCCTCATCACAAGTGGTGATGTGTGGAAGAGGTGGCTCAGATTACCTAAATAAGAGATACTAGTAAAATATAGATATAGTAGCAGGAACTTTGTAATGCCTTGAAGAGGTGTTGTAGTTGGTCTATACACTGTTCTTTTCCAATTCTTGCCCATAAGAGGAATTGGATTGAATGCCTCCATCACTATGTCACTCCTACACTACAATGGCCACCAAGTAGAAATCATTGCAATTAGTTTAGACATCCAATGAATAAAAAAGTTTTATTCATTTTTAAATACCTATAGCATGTGAGCATCGCGCACTGCAAGACGATTGAGTGGGTTTCTATATAATTGAAGTACAAAGATCCTGAATTAGTGGGAGCCTGAATCACCACATGCATCTCACCAATAGTGCCTGTACATTTTTTTAATATAATAAAAGCTTAATTTGGCTGGCATATTTAACTGACTGATGCAATTAGGGAAATTCCATATCTTTCCAAATTGGTGACTAGCTCCCTCCCACTCCGAGATGGGCACAGGTACTTCCACATAATCCTTCATAAGATCTTCCCAAAGTGCTTCACAGGACTCCTTCAAAATAGAATATACTGCGTTCCGGCCAATGCTATATTTGAAGGAAAGTGATACCTATGCCATAACATGAAAATACAACCCCAAAAAAATTTTTGCATCACAAAATGTTCACAAACCTGGGAATGGCCAGAGGCTAAAAAATGAAGAATCATTGCTAATATCTTTGATGGTGAAATTCCCACTCTATGGAGCTCCAGTAATCTCGATGGATCAGTTCAAGTATCTCGGCATATCTGAGAGAACCTTCATATCTCTGTATGTCCAAGAAAACAAAATATGAAGGTTCTTGATGATATACAGAGATACACTGATCCTCTGGATGAGGGATCAGTTCAAGTATCAATGTATATCATCAAGAACCTTAGTATTTCCATGTCTAAGAAACCTACTTTGAGCAAATACTGTATCACTTATTTATTGTAATTTATGAGGCAGGTCAAGGTAGTATTCCACTAGTGGAGTCAGGAGATGAAGAACTTCCTGAAGTAAATCTTATTTTCTCCTTGCTGCCTACACCATCTAGGAATAGTGTAAACCCATTGCTCTTCTGGTTGTGGCCTATCCTTTTCTCCTTCACCTCACCCTCCACAGAAAAGCAAGCAACTAGATAGCTGCTCTCTTGGTTCTCCTTCACATCTTTTTTGAATGGGCTAAAGAGCTGGTAGCCAGATGGGTGTGGTTACAATTATCTTGGGGCGATCTGCAGCTGACCAGCCTGCTACATTGACTTGTGAACATATTCAATATTTCCATGTGAAATGAACCAAAATGAACAGTACGCAAGTCTAGCTTCATATTGTGAACCAGGCTACAGATGAGAATTTTTTCAAGATATTTAAAAAATGACTGATTATAAGATTGGAATAACGAATATGAATGGAGATCCAGGAGGTATAGGGTTGTGACATTTGCCAAAAAAGAAGACATTATTAGTGGATGCTCAGATAACTGAGCATACACTCATACAAATGGAAAAGGTTAAATTATCCAAGACCTTCTGAAAATATTATAGTGCTCAGTACATTAACAGTCAGGAGAGAGAGGGAGTTAGAAAGAGAAATGAACAACACTAATCAAGAAATGTGGAGTCAAAAGTCCCTATAGCTACAGTCTCCCTTCAAAGAATGCCGTCAAGAAAGATGAAAGAAATAGGTCTTAGTAACCTCACCCTCCCAGCCTACAATGCCAGTCAAGAAAGATAAACAAAAGAGTCTAAGGGACTATACACGCTGCACAAAAAAATATTAATCTAGATTGCATTCCAGAACTCATTTCACCCGTCCACACTGCTATTTATCAAACATGTGCCAATCTAACACATCTCAGAACGTGTTCATGTAGAACTATCTGAAAAGGTCATTTGGAGAATGCTTCATATGTTCTGGCTCAGGTGTGTGCGCTCCTTCTTTGAGCTGTCACATGATAGTTGCATAGAAGAAAATCTAGTCAGGTAAAGGGTCAGGCTAGTCCAAGACAAATAGAATCTACTCCCTGTAAAAGAGGAATGGCTGGTTGAATGAAGGTGAAGAAGTTAATACACAAGTAATGGAAGGTAAGTGAGTGTCTTATTTTAGGAAGTTTTGATTTCAAGCCTTGAATATATTGGGTAAAGCTATAATAGCTGAAATAGCCACAGCCACACTATCAAATAAACTAACTTAGTTTGCTAAACAGGAGGGCAATCTTATTCTATGTGCATGTAGACAAGAGACTCTAACAGGACAAGTGGGATGGACAGAGCTACTCTTCCATTCTATGACCAGTTGGATGCAGTGTAGGTATTTGGGCCTCAACAACGCCAGAAGTGTTGCTAGAGAGTTCTCAACCTAAAGCTGTAGAAGAAGGGAGTCCAGAAATACGTGGTCAGTGCTAACTATTTAGGCAAGTTCCATATAACCTGTTTGTTATAATTACTGCGGCATTCAAAGATAGTATCCCACTTGTGGAGTCGGGAGACTCAGAGCCTTCGTATATGATTACTTTTATATTCAATTATAAAGATTATACAATAATTATACACTCCCCCACCATTTAGTACCAGCTACTGAAGTAAATGAGATGAGTCTTTGCAGTGGTAGTTCTGATTCAAGCAGCATTGTTCCAAGTGGTGCAGGTCCTAGCAGCAGTGGTCCCAGAAGCACTTGTTAAAGTGATGCTGTCCGAGTAGTAATGTTTTTAGGAGCAGTGCCTGGTCCAGCATCTTTTTGAACATTGCTGCAGGGACCACTCCCTCTCAACCAACCCACCAAACCACTCGTAAATGATTTTTATTGAAATAATTAAATAGTTTTACTATACTTTTCAATCATTACTATTATGAAGTGGGAAAAATTATGTCTTGCAGATATTGCATAATAGCATTTCTAATATTCCTTGTTTTATCTGTCCAGTGCATTAAAACATGGGCAACAACATGTATATCTGCTAGTCACTTATAGTTGTCTTCTTCTATTGAATATGTATTGCCATAGACTATTCTACCGCTCCACTCCACACCCCAGCAATGTGCCAGCACAAAGACTGCTCACCTCAGCCTGCAAGCCAAGGCTCTGGAGAAGGTGAGACTCCTGTCAGATCACTTCAGTCAGTACTGCAGAAGATGAGCCAGACTCTGCCACAGCTGTACCACCAGCAACAATGGAGCCACATCATCTAGTCCTGCTACCATGAAGATACTCATTAGCTATCTGGATGATGAACATGGAGCTGTAGTAGTTGTGCTCAACAGTATTGGTGGCAGAGGAGAAAGAAGTAGTTCTCAGATGAAAAAAAGTTAGTGATATTTTGTATACCTTTACTCCAGGTAAGTTTTCTCAGAGGTTCTTGCTATTGTTTGACCCCAATCTCAGAGGGGAGCCTACTAAAAAGGACCACATGGTGGTTTTGTTGATCAAGAGAACTATGTGAATGCAAAAAAAAAGGTGTTACTCTCAAAAATGACTTGACCGTTTTCCCTTATCTAACAATATTTAGTTTCTAGTCTTTTACACATCCATAATTAATGAATTAGTTATTACTTGGTGAGGAGAGGGGGAGGATGGTGATGGTGGGAGGACTAAGAGGAATATTGCAAGACAAGTTCACATCACCCATTAAGAAAGACTAAAGAGAGAAGTTGCAGTAGCTTCACTGCCTTTTCCCGTTATGCCAGTCGAGATAGATCGAAGATGAAAATTCCAGTAGCTTCACTCTTCCAGCCCACAATGACGCCAAAGTGAGATTAAATAGAAGAAACTAAATTTCTCCAAAGATTGTAAGATCATGACTGACAAAAGTGGAGGAAAGTACAAAAGGTATAAATTTGTGACATTTGTGAAAGAATAAATCACTATTGGATTGTATTCTTAGAAAACTATTAACAACTAACAGAACAGTCTAAATTTCATCAAGGTCTTCAATAAATATGATAGTGCTAGTACGTAAACTGTCAGGAGAGAGAGGGAGTTAGCAAGAGAACTCTACAATGCTCATTAAGAAAGATCGGAGTCAGAAGTCCCTGTAGTTACACACCCCCAGCCAAGAATGCCGTCAAGATAGATAGAAGATATTGGTCTAAGTAGCTCCACCCTCCCTGCCTAAAATGAATATCAACAAGGATTAAACAAGACTATAAATATCTCCACTGCTATTGTATTGTATCGATTATTAGTATGCATTTTTCTATTTCAAAGGGTACCTCAGATCAGACCTTCAAAAGTAATCCGGAGCATTCCAATTGTCACTGACCTAACGTGCTCTATTCTGGTAATCTATTGTCATGTAGTGTAGGCAGTTACAATTAGTTCTACCTTGGAAACTAAACCCTGATAAAGTCCCAGTAGCTTCACTCTCCTAGCCTAACATACCCATGAAGAACAATCCGACAGAAGTGAGTGATAAAGATGGATAGAGGTCCAAGAGGTTTGGGTTGTTGACTCAAGACCTGTCAACTCAAAACTGAATAGCACTTCACTGAATCTACTACTCAGGAATATTCCTCATTTTGCAGCCAATCATGCCTACCACATGCACCTTCACCTCTATAGTGCTATGCTTCACCTTTATTAAATTTTAAAATTTTGATTTGGTAAAGGGTCTTATGATGCATATGATTACAGTAACCAAAATCCCTTGCGTAGCAACACACACCATTTATGTGTTCCATCTGACCAGTGCATTAAATCCTGGACAAAGACAGGTCCATCTGCTAGTCACTTATATTTGTCTTCTATTGAGTAAAGACTCTTTTACAGCTCCACTCCACACCCCAGCAACACACCAACACAAAGTCTGCTCACCTCAACCAGCAAGCCAATTCTCTGGGGAAGAAGGTGAGACTCCTGCCTTTACTTCAGTCAATACTGGAAAAGATGAGCCAGGCTCCGCCACAGCTGTACCTGAGGGTCTTTTGATATTAAGAATTGTTTTCTTCAAGCTTTGACTATATTGAGTAATGCTGTAATAGCTCAAATGTCTACAGCCACATGGATACTTATTACCAAATGAACAAACTTTGCTTGCTAAACTAGAGGGTGATCTTGTGATATGTGCATGTGGACAAGTGATTCCAATAGGGAAGTGGTAATGACAGAGCCATTTGTCTATTGTATGACCAGTTATATGCAGTTTTGGGTATTCATGCCTCAACTATGCCTGTGGTGTTATTAGACAGCTCTCAACCAATTTCAGTGTATGAAAAGAGACCAAAAATACATTAACAGTACTTTCTATTTATGGCAAGTACCATCTAACTTGTTTATTATAATTTTTTCAGCAGTCTACGATACTATTCCAGGAGATGAAGATCCTTTGTGTATAACTACTTTTTTATTCTATTATATAGATTGTTCAATAATTATACACTCCCCCACCATTTAATACCAGTTATTGAAATTAATGAGATTAATCCTGACAGTAGCGGTGCTGGTCTGAGTAGTGGTGCTAGTCTGGGTAGTGGTACTGGTCTGAGTAGTGGTGCAGGTCTGAGTAGCAGTCATCCAAGCAGTGGTTCAAGCATCTGTGGTCGAAGTGGTGCTAATCCGAGCAGCAGATTTGCAAGTGGTGCTGGTTCAAGAAGCAGTAGCCCTAGCAGCAGTAGTTCTAGCAACAGTGGTCCTAGCAACAGTAGTCCGAGAACAGTGGTCCTAGCAGCAATGGTCCTAGTAACAGTGGCTTGAGCAGCAGTGGACCTTAGCTCACACAGTGGAAGCCAAATGTTTGGAGTTGGAACTATAGCAGGAAAGGAATCAAATAGTCCACCTTTTTATTCCTGCCCCATTAGAGTACCAACGCCCAACATTTTGCTTCCATCAGGCAAGCTACGGTTAAAGTGGGATTTGTGACATCATTGTATCAGAAATCTGGAAGTCTCACCACAGCTATGTATTTGTCGAACACATTCAAATCACACACATTCATGGAGAAACACATGAAAAAAAGTCATTTGGGGAATGCTATTAGCAGCTGTCACATGACTGTTGACTAGAATAGAATCTAGTCAGGTACAGGGTCAGGCTGCGCCAAGATAAATTAAATCTATTCCATGGAAAAGAAGAATGGTTGATTGGATGAGTGGTTAAACTGAAGCCTTAGTTAGCATTTAGATGGAGGAAAATATTCGGTCTTCTCTTGATTCTATGTTGAGAAACTGCTCAGTTTATTAGAAGGTAGCTTGATTACTTACTGAGGTGGGGTATCAGAAAAGTCAGCAGCAGTGTATGATGAAGGTGAAGAATGTGATGCACAAGAACCAGAAGGTTAGTGAGGGTGTTTTTGACATTAGGAAGTGTTCTCTTCAAGCCTTGACTATATTGGGTAATGCTGTAATAGATCAAATGTTTACAGCCAGAAGTTGTAATAACAGAGCTACTTGTCTACTCTATGACCAGTTGGATGCAGTTTTGGGTATTCATGCCTCAACAATATCTGTGGTGTTGCTAGAGAGCTCTCAACCTATTGCAGTGGAGGAAAAGATTCCAGAAATACATTGATAGTACTATCTATTTGGGCAAGTACTATACAACTTGTTTATTATAATTTCTATAGCAGTCCAGGATACTATTCCACTAGTGGAGTCAGGAGATGAAGAACCTTCATGTATGACCATTTTTATATCCAATTATATAGATCGTACAGTAATTATACACTCTTCCCATCAAGTACAAGCTATTGAAGTAAATGAGATGAGTCCTTGCAGTAGTGGTGCTGGTCCGAGCAGTGGTGGTCCTTGCAGCAGTGGTCGAGCAGCAGTTTTCCAAACAGCAGTGATTCAATGGTGCTGTACAGATATTCCTAATTGTGGAGGCTATGTCACTTGTTGGAGTGTGAAAGAATGAAATTATCAAAGCTCTGTTGACTATCAAGGGAAGTCACTGCATTCAGAACCAGCTCAAGTATACACTGCACCAAAAAAAAAAATCTTGAGCATGTGTCACTCGTAAACAATGCTATTTGACAAACTATTTACTGCTGACAAAAGACTCTAAATATACCAGCACCATATCCAAACAACGCATGAGCACAAAGACACCAAACCTCAACCAAGGTGGCCATTTTGGTTATTTCAATAAAAACGCTCTTCTTTGATGTGGTAACGGTTGTTTACTGCAAATGATAGCAGTAACCAAAAGCACTTGTGGAGCAATACATGCCATCTGTGTGTGAATTTGTGAGGTCTGCAACAGCTTCCAGCCTAAGCCGTTCTGCTACTAGGTGCAAACCTGAAAGAGTGCCTTTTTGATTTGGTAATGGGACTTATGCTGCATATGACTGAAGACTATCTAGTTTGTGGTCAGTAAGTTATAGATGCCTATGCTATTGATTAATGGTGAACCAAGCTATCTTGGGGACAACACACCACAAGGGCCTCAGAGCCTCTGGCCCAAGTTTGTAATCAAAAGAAAAATATAAGACGAAAGTCCCAGTAGTTTCACTGTTGAGCAAGTATGTGGAATGCAGCTCTATTTTCGTGCAAACTTGAGTTATGCAGCTCTATTTTCATGCAAACTTGAGTTATGCAGCTCTATTTTCATGTAAGCCTGTGTACAACTTCACAGACTTAGTGAATGGATGAGCTGCACATTTATTTCTTAATTATTATGTTGTTTCATTTTTATTCAAAGGGGTACCTCAGATCTGACCTTCAAAAGTAATCTGAAACTTTCTAATTTTTAATGACCTCATATTCTCCATTCAAATAATCTATAGTCATGTGGTTAGGCAATCACAATTTGTTCTACCTCGAAAACTAAACCCTGATAAAGTCCCTGTAGCTTCACTCTCCTAACCTACAATACCCATGAAGAAAAATCTGACAGAAGTGAATGACAAAGATGGATGGAAGTCAGATAGGTATGGGTTTGTGACATTTGCCAAACCAGATAAATGTTCTAAGATGTTTGAAAAAATAACTGGTGATAAGAACATGATTGAATAAATGGTGTGAAGGTCAAGAGGTTTGGGCTTCACCCATAATGTTGTAATCTTTTGCCCAGTGATGTAGGGTCCTGATACTCTTGACCAAAATAGGCCCACGCCCAGAGTTGCCTCTGATTCCCAGACACAGCAACTCTTGAGACTACTAAAGCTAGTGGTGGTTATTTCTCTTATACTAAACCAAACTTCTGCTATTTGTTGCAGAGTTCCTGTCATTTGCTGCAGGCATCCTGCAGGGTGTTGCAAAGTTCCTGTTATTTGTTGCAGACTTCCAGAAATAAGCTGCATCCTTCCTTTTGGGTGGGGCTTAGTTCCTGCTATTTTAGAGTACTTCCTGTGCTCTAGAGTTTGTGATGTCTACCGCCTAGCTATTGTCCAAAACCGCACTAAAGGTTTGTCCATGCTACAAAACCAGTTTATACCTCTCTCCAGCAAGGGCAGAATTTCAACTGTTTTCTTCCATCCACACTGGCACACGAAGTACACTATACACTGCCTCTGTGGGTAGATTAATAGTTGTCATGTGGGTTGATTTATTTACTTGAGTGTACCTGATATCAAAATAGAGATTTCTTGTTTTGTTGTATGCTTCCATATTCTGCTTTCTCCCCCCCCCCTTAAAATGTCATCATCACACAGTGATCAACTATTGAAAAAATGAGCTAGTAGTAGCCTTCCTTTCAATTACTCATATAAATGATGAAACTCTAGAGAGAGCTGTGAAACCAGTTTTAGTGTGCATATAGACTTGAAGTAATAAATGTTTTTCCTTCTTTATAAGATAATGTTCTGCACTTCTCTCTTCTGTTGTCATGGAGTTTTTCACATGGACATTAGAGGGTGGGTCTCCCTGATACTTCCTAGATATGTGTATATCTTTGTCCCATTTTTAATTATGGGTACCCCCCTTTTGAATCAAGTTACTTCCATTTGACTCCACCCCCTGGATATTTATCTAAATAGAACCTTACTTAGCAGTTAATGGTTTCCTCTCCTTGTATAGATGGAGTCATTTGAAGACCTCAGTTCATCTTAGTCCAGTTGTCTGGTTTGACCTGCCTAAACCTCCAGGGCATTGCCTGGAAAGACTACCTCCACCCTCACACCAGATCTGCTGCTGTGGAGCTTGAAGGTTGGGAGGCTGAGGCTTTCAATAGGAGAGTTGCATAATTACATCACACACAACCTGCCATGCCTACTTATGGTACGAGTGACCTCCAGCACCATAGAAAACTATTAGCATTCATGACCTGCAATGATGTTTTGAGAACTGCAATTGCAAAATAGCTCGTTCTTTCACCATACTGCAGGAATATTCAGAGCTGTAGTTACAGATAAAACCCAGAGTGAAAGTGAAGAAAGATTAGTTGCAACATTGCCAGGAGCCTGCCCGCTATTTCTAGGAACTCATTGGTTGGCGCAGTAATGGTGAGTGTCACACAGTTGCCAAATACAGTGTCTGCACAGAAATAGCTGCTAGTTTTTCTCTAAACACTGTTAGGCAGCACCTCATTTCCAAGAATTTCTGGATTGGTACAGGTGCTGCATGACAGGGTTCTGAAAAGTACTGCAGCTTCTTCTTGGCTAAAAAAAGCCCTAGCAACCATCTAACGCCACCTACCTTTGAGTTCTGAGAACTAGCAGCAAATTCTCGGGCCAGTTCTTAATTAACCTTTCTATCACTTTCATGCACCATTTTTTCAACAACCATAGCTTGGAATATTCTAAAATTTGGTATCAGCACGCTGAAAATTTCATTAAGTTTCTATTCCTATAGCATGGTAAAAGAAGGAGCCATTTTCCAGTTGCAGGTCTCAAAAACATCATTGCTATTCATGAATCCCAATACACCTTCTATGGTGTAGGTGGTTCCCTGATACCATAAGTAGGCGTGGTAGGTAATACATAATATAATCATGCAAGCCCCCAATTGGAACTGTCTCTAGGAGTTTGTCAACATGGGCATTTATGGATTTTTCCTGGATCAGTGGTTGCTCCCAAACTTGGAAACTCTGCAAGCATGTAGATGTCTGTCTGTCTGTTAGACTGCCTTCTGTCTGTCTGTCTGCCTGTCTGTCTGTCATCTGCCTGCCTGCCTGCCTGTCTGTCTGTCTGTCTGTCTGTCTGTCTGTCTGTCTGTCTGTTTGTCTGTCTGTCTGTCTGTCTGTCTGTCTGTCTGTCTGTCTGTCTGTCTGTCTGTCTGTCTGTCTGTCTGTCTATAGGTACACAGTTATTAACATGTTTCTTCAACCCTTCTTCCCCACCTCCTCACCTTTTTCATTCTTTTTTTTTTTCTTTTTTCCTCTACTATTTATTTTACCATCATTTTCCTTTTCCTCCTATTCTATGAGCCATTTTGGTGTGCAGCGTTTCTCCCCTTGGTAGTCTAACTTTTGGTAATCCCATAAAGTTGTACGTCTGCTTTATTTAGTATATTTTTTCTGCAACTACTTTTTTTTCCTTTTTTTTTAATTTTTTTATAATAGAGATGCCTAAAGATTTTTCATCACTGCCTATGGTGAACATTTTGCCCTTGCCTGTGACAGAAAATAACAGAATGTGCAAAATATCCCAACCCTCAAAAGATAATTTTATATTCTTCGTACCTTATGCATGTGTCCTTGAACTGATCTTTAAAAATATATTTTTGTAGTGAGTAACGGCCAAGGTATGTTTTTCTCCGTTAAAGATATTCCATAATTCCTCTTATGATCATGGTTGTTTTTTTTTGGTGATAGAGGACGTTACAAAGATAAATATTCTACAATAGCTCTCAAATCCAAGAGTTACAGAATATGTACATCGTGTAGACTTAAGCCTAAATTACAATTTTGATTTTGTCTGTCAAGCTTGCATTCATTATTTGACAGTCTTGCTAGCCAGACCCTTTACCTATCACTTGCTGGAATAGAGTCTGGTGCACTGCCAATTGCCAATGTGTTTGTGCACAGTCAGCACCTCTAGTTTATTGGTTGCTTATTAACTTTCCCAAAGTGTTGTGTAACTGCCATTGTATAATTAAAAAAATAATCGCAAAGTTTGCAAACAAATTTTATTTATGTATTCATGGACATTATTACAAACACAAGTAACTTGTGAGTGACCATCCTGTGTGGTATGATTACAAAAACAGTTTGTGATTGACATCCCCAAGAATCTGGCGGATACATACAAAAATGCTATTGGCAATCCACCAGACCTTATTCCAGCGAAGTGATAGGTACAATGTCTGGCTATGTGAGACAATATTTGACATTTGTTTTGTGACAGAAAGTGTATATATAAATATGTATATACTTAATCCTATAGCTTATTCATTAACCAGAAAAATAGATAACTTGTGTTCCCCTGTCCCCATTGGAATCATAATTTATTAGACCCTCACATCTGATCTTAATTTACAGAAAGACCATTAACAACAACAAAAGGTGAGTAAGAAATTTAACAATCTTTGCCAAATACAATCATGGCCTCCTTCAAATGGAAGCCATCCAATACACAGTTGAATATGTTGAGCCTAACTTTATGCAGTGACCATTGCTGGTGCTGAATCTGACACTGTTCGGAAACAATTCAGACTGCCTCATCTTTTTAACAAGAGGCACTGTGTAAGCTACTTAAACTCCCTCAACCTGTAGCAAACTATCCCACCATAGTGCCACTGATTAGCAGCTACTGGATTAGTGATGATGGTCCTGCCACTGGCAAATCTTAGTTTGTGTGGATAAGGGGAGAGGAGGGGTGAGGGTCCATTATAGAAACACCAATACACTGCAGTTACACAAGTGTTCTTTTGTGTTCGAAATGACTATACTATGAGTATTCAATGTGATATCGAAAATCAGTCAATACTAATTGTACCAAACATTTCAACCTTTCAATATTTCATTTAATTTTAGCATGGGAAAAATATATAATTATTCGTCACTTTTTTTTATGATTCATAATGTGCTCTGATTTTCAGTAATTGCAGGTGTGAGGGTTCAAAATCCTAATTTACAATTACTTTTATGTTCTTGGTTAATGTAAATTTAAAAATATATTTGTTTGGGCAATTTTATACCCTAAATTATTTAGAATGGAAGGTGAATGTGTGCTGTCGTCAGAGGATGAGGCTCATGTTAATGCATTACTGTTTATTTATTTCTTTTCTTACTTGTTTGTTAGTTGGTGTTGAATGTTGTCCCTGACCTTGTGCCTGACCTTGTGTGCATTGAAGGCCAAAGACCAGAGCCAGGTGGTAAAGATGCTGGTGAGATGTATGGTGATCAATGGAGTGGAGCTGCCTCCCCACTCCTTCATGCACTGGGCCACACATTTCGATGGAATCCCACCACTTTCTGTCTGAAAAGTACTGAGGAAGAACATTTGCTATTGCAGTTGGTCTTTACATGGTTTTAGTTCTGTGGTGTGTAGGTTGGTGTGAAACACACTCTCCATGTGTGTTCATGACTATAGGATATGGTAGATGCTGGTCAATAGATATGGGGAACCAGCCCTTAATTATGAGCTTTTTTTAATTTTAATATTGTTTACAAACTATGTACTTGTATTATGAAATTTCATCGTTTGTGTGTGTGAGTGTGTGTGAGTGTGTGTGAGTGTGTGTGGAGTGGGGGGTGGGGGGAATGGGTTTACATGTGGCTGCTGGGTTCTCATTAGTCTACTATCTCTAGCTGTGCCACCTGTAAAACATTTATTATAAACATTTGTGGCAAAGTCTTGAAAAGCTGTTGTGTGGATTCTGATACCGATTCACTTTCTGTTTGTGTTTCAACCAAAGTTAAGAAAATGAAGCAGAAAGGAGTGGAATAATTAATAGCTTTGTGACAAGAGATCAGAGAATTAGGCAGATATGTGTGCATGATGTGTGAGCAGCTATCTTTCTCTATGCTAAATATGTGAAATGTTATCACATGCAGTGTTAACATTCTAGTGGGTGAGAGGGGAGGTGTGATGGCACCAGTAATCACATTCTGAAGCTCTTCAGCTATATAATTTAGAAGCAATCACTTTGTGATGCATATCTTAATGCCACTCCATCTAGTTTAGTTTTATCATATGCATTTGTTGTTTAATCAATGACTATATAGAAGCTAGCCCTAAAATTAGCCACAAGCCCATTGCAACTTTTCTTACAATAATCAAACACTGGTTGTCCAGAAAAAAAATATTACAGCTATACTAGCATTACTGCCAGAGTCATGTTGTGCCTGCATGGCAAATTTCAGTTGACTAGGGTTTTAATTTTGCCATGAAGATATTCTCCCCAAAAAAATTTTTTCCCACTCCCCACTGAGGCATTATAGGAAGCTTTTGGCAGATTTTACTGTTTTTATCACCATAAGTGTAATATTTTCTGGATATAAAGTATTTTATCCTCAGTTGCATCAGTGGGTGGAGTTGGCATAGAGTGATGACACTTACCTATTCCATACTCAAATTTTTCTGTCATGCCAATTTTGGTAAATCTTTAACTTCTTTGTGTGCCCCCTTTTTATCTCTTCCTTTTGGAATTCAAAGACCTGTGTGAATACAGTAATGCAGAGAGCCCAATACAGTTTGAATGGTGGACATGAGCTTCCAAGCTCAAAAGTTTTTTTTCTTGAAGGCAAGCAGGCACCACAAATAATAATATAGATCAAAACAAGCCATCGATAATTAACGACATGATTTTAGTGCTCATGTTCTCTAACATTTATAAATGTCATAAAGCGGCCCTCCTTGATGCTGTTTGAACAGGATCAAATCAACAAATGTTATTCCACGTTTCTGGAACTTTATTTCATCTATATTATACAATTATAAGGTGTGTGGTGTCTGTTGGTGTATGCAACCTCCAACCATGACCTGCAGTGACAACAGTAGGTGATGTGAATATCAACTGGTCATCTGTACCACACACAAGCTATAGTGTGGACCATCCAGTGCAGCTGCAGTGACCTCTGCCCTGTGGATCTCCCACTATTTCAAGGGAGTTATTATTCAGTCAACTATAATTGTAATTATGATATTATTGTATATTCAATGATGCTCATTGTGTAATATATCAACTAGAACGAGACAGATGCCAGAGTATTATTCAAAGCATCAGCACAACGATCTTAATGAACTCTGTGAACAAGCTTGTGTTAAAAGATGTCTAATTTGTCATCTCGATGTTTATCTACATGTTGCCTTAACATGACATAATTAAAACATGCACATTATCTTAAGAAATGCAAATGCAATTAAAATATTAATCTTCCACTAAAAACGAAAGATAAACCAAAAAAAAATACAAAAATGTGATGGTCATGATATATAATTTTAAATATTAGGTAAAAGTCATGACCACATTTAGTGCTGTACTTTATGGTGTATACTTGTAGTTTAACTAATAAAGAACAAACACAATGAGACAACAATAGCTATGTTGTTTGCATCACGTGTTGTTGCTACTTCACTAACTTGTTTCTCTGAGTATGTGCATGATTGAAGGAGCTCAGTTGAGTGAAGGAGTGGCTAAATCTCTTGCCTGTTCCATTACCTGTACAGGTATTAGTAGCAACAAATACTCTAGTTTATCCAGAAGGTAAGTTGTCATTTCTGAAAGGTGCACCTTGTGTATAAGGTGTGATAATTTTTCTACTCTCCTGTGGGTCATAGAACTTCAGGATGGGAGCTTATTTAAACTACCACACTACAGCAGGTGTCAGTGGGCTATAATAGACATTGTTTAAAACAATTTTTGATGCTTATGTTCTCTAACATTTATAAATGTTATAAACAGCCCTCTTTGGTATTTCAACAGGCTTAAATCAACAAATGTGCTGTTTTGGAGGAATTTCATTTCATCAATCCTGATAATAAATCACCTCTGTCTGTCCGTCCGTCCATCTGTCTGTCTGTCTGTCTGTCTGTCTGTCTCTCTCTGTGTCTGTCGGTCTCTCTGTGTCTGTCTGTCTGTCTCTGTGTGTGTATTTGGGAACTCCAAGACTTGTGGACCAATTATGATGAAAGATTGCATGAATATTTCCTACGTCCCTCGAATGTGATAACAATTTGGTGTCTGAAAAAATTATTGGACTGAAAAAATGAATTAAAATAGATTGTAAGTAGGCCTGAAGATCAGAAACCTTACATCATCACCCTTACACATTCCATTGACCATAGACCAGTCGGTTGTCAGCTCTATGAACTCTAGATTTACTAAAGCCAAGGATCATCAATCTAATGAACTTCCAGTCATTACAGAAAAAAATTATGCATACATGGCTGGAGGCTAGCTACTCCTACAAACATGTAATCATTGTAATCACATAAAATGGAGGAATGGCCCCTTCAGAAGGTACTGATAGTTAACTCTGTTACTATTAACATATGCTATAGTGCAGCTGCAATGACCTATGCATTTCCTGCTCTTTCCTGGAGTCAATTTCTCACTCAATAAAATTTGAACTGAAGACCTATACTGTTGAGAAGAAAATCTTAAAGTTGGTCCAAACTTTTGCGAGAATGGGACGGAACCTGCCACAGCACCCACAATTTCAGCCTCTCCAGCCAAGGGAAACTCTGCACCCCAGCAGACTACACACTCTGTCCGCACCCTAGTTCCTCGGAACGGATATTACCCAGTAATTCCCAAGTGATAACACAGGGAAAAAAAGAATCTTTTTAAGAGTGTACTGACAGTTCTCAGAATCCCACAAAAAAACTGCACACCACATTATGACATCACAGACAAATTAATGAACACAAAATTACACACCATTAATGTTTTCTGTCCAGTCAGAGGAACCCAATTAATAGCAACACAAAACTAATATAAATCAATGACCACAAAACCACACACCATTAATGTTTTCTTTTCAGTCAGAGGAATCCAATTTAGAAGCAACACAGAACTAATATAATAACAAACACAAAACTAATAATGTTTCTTCTTCTTCACCAGTTCACCATCAAGTCTCTGGTCCTCTTGCATCACCCAGGTCATCAGGGAAGGGTCCTTGATCCTTCACAGAGAATTTAAAAAAAGGGAACACTGGGGGAAACAAGGGTAGTCCCGCACTAAGACCTGTGGCAAATAATTACTATAATCAGTGGGCCTGTTGCAGCTTTGCTGCATGGTATTGGTTCAGTGAAGTATGAAAGTGTTGTAAGCAACTAGAGCAAGATTTGCTGGTAACAGCTTGAATGAAATATGTTGGTGGTGGCATTCATACTTTTACATTAATGTTTGTAGGCCAAACCACACCAATAACCAAGGGGCCAGAGAAGATTTGAAGATTTCATAGAAATTTCAAGATTTCCGGAGAGATTTCAAGACTTTTTGGAAGATTTCAAGATCTCATAGCAGATTTCAAGATTTCATAATGGATTTCAAAGATATTCAGTTTAATAATACCACCTTTTCTGAATTACATTTGGGGTTGTTGATGTAAAATTCTGCTTGATCTTTGATCTTACATTGCGTGATTTTGAGGTCTATAAAAAGTTAGTATTGCATTCATTTACTTGCTTCTACTTAATTATTATAATTTTTTTTATTCTTTTACTTGAATGCATTTATTTGCCCTTCCCTTCCTCCATTGGATTTGAGTGAACAAAAAATATATATATATATTGTATTTGATTGCTAGTAATTGTACTGAACTATTCTCAATTAATCATGCTACTCTCCTTTCCTTCACTTTGATATATTTATTCATATCCCTTTCCCCTCCCCAACCACCACCACTTAAATACAACAGAAAAAAAATTTTTTTTAAATAATAATAATAAATTATTCACTTTTTATTATTCATGTTTTCCCTTTATTTTTAAACATGATTTTATAATCTTTTTTTCCTTTTTTTTATATTTATTTATATATTTATTTATTTATTTTTATTTTTTGATTTATTTTTTGGTTGTTGTTGTTGTTTATATCATCACTATTGATCCAATCTCAAGAAAATTTAGAATATTGTAATATTTCTTGTTCAGGTTACAAATATATTAAATTTTTTCCTTCAATCACGAAATAATTCAAGAAAACGATCAATAAAAAATAAGTTAAATACAAACAGTTTTCACAATACCAAGATATTTTTAACTGAACTTTAGTCTGAATACATTTTACATGAATAAATTCCTACATGCATTATCACATTGCACCATCTTCACACCATAGTAGGGACGTTGGCAGTAGCAGTGAACATCGATTTGTACATATTTGCATGAACTCATTGCTGAACCGGTTCCATCTTCCCCTGCTCAAACATTTGTACAAATGCACTTTATCTCACTTTATCTGAATGTATGATACTCCGCTTCTCTTCCAAAAGCAATGTCTATGATGTAAACTATTGCAAACAGTCCCCAATCACTTGAACCAGACTGTTTGGTAACATTGGTAACTGGAACAAAAAAAGAAGGATTATTGTTGTGCTCTAATCAGCTAAAATAAGCTTGGTTTTGGAGTTAGCATTGGAGAACAGTAAGTTATAAATGACAATATTATCTTTATTGCAATTGACGGTGGAAGTTGCTGCCCAGTGATTTCCATTAGCATGGATAATTTGTACAGAGTTTGGAAAAATTGGTGAAGTGAACTTGAATCTCGCTCAAATGTCAATTCAAGTTCACCCAGCTGTGGAAATTGCTACTTCAGTTTCTATAAGTCAAAGCACTCAGTTGTAACAACTGGGTTTCCATACAGTAGAAGGATAGAGTTATAACCAATAACAACAAACTTTGGTATTTCCAAACAAAACTTGTAGCTGTTCACTTCTATTTTAGATTGTGAGGTCATGCTCTCCAGAATTTCTCTATAGTTGAAATTTCATGAATGAAGGAGAGAGCCAGTGTGTATGAGTGCATGTGTGTGTGTGTGTGTGTGACAGAGAGAGAGAGAATGTGTGTGCACACGTTTGTCTAATTCCATAGCAACATAGTAGTCAAAATTTTATAGAAGATTCTTCTTGTGGTATGGTTAAACTTTTCAGCTTTATCTGGGCCCAGCCCTGCCACATTTCTTAAAAAAATCTTTAAATTAGAAGCTGATGATAGTTACTATGAATTTTGATACATATAAACAATTTCCATACCCACTTTCATAACAATAATGCCTACATGTGATTTTGTTGAAGAACAAGTTAGTAAAACTGCCACACAAAGTGATAATTGGACATAAAATTTAAGCTTCCTCATTCTGAAGATCGTTTTCTTGAAGTAGGTGTACCAAAACCAACTTTTGTTTCACCATGACTCAGCAACTGATTTAATTCCCTCATGCCATTACACATCAACAAGATTATCAATACTGACAATTTGGATCTGAATACTGTTGGAATGAATTTGATAATACAAAGGACACAGAAAGTCAAAATTTCCTATTTTTATAAGTTAACTATTTCTATTCATATTATGATGTAATATCCAAGGAATTTATGTGGAAGGGGAAATGAGTGTGGTTATGAAAATGGGCGTAGCCAACAATGCCATATGCCTGCCCTACCAATGTAAAATGTGTTGCTACACTCATGATCTCTGTTCCTGCCCCCTGACTATAGCACTGACACTGTGTGTATGTGTGGGTTGTCATGGTGATGGTGTAGGTTATTAACCATGTGAGGCTGCTGGTGCATGGCTACAGTGTTGGACTGGACCTCACAGATGTGCAGCATCTCATCAACATCAACTATCACTACACCCTTGAGTGTGACAAGATGGACGCATTTGGAAACCTCTGAATCATCATTAGGGTTTATTGAAGTGTTTGTGAAGAACTAGTAGTCTATGGTGGACTCCCTTCACAGGATTCAGAGTCCAATATTGTGGGAACCATCAAGCTGGATTACTGTGAAGAGGTGTTTATCGAAGAGAATATTGTTAAATTCAAGATAACATTTTTGTTAAATTCTAGATAATATTGTCGTTCATTTAGCATTGTCACATCAACTTCATTTCTTCTGGTGTAAGTGACTAAGCATTTGGATTCTGGTTTATTTGTGGATTTATTTAAATTATCAATGGCTCAATAACAGCCAGACATTCTGAACTGAAATTTTTTATCGTGTTCTATTTCAAATTTCAATAAAGGGAATGTCACAGGATCAACTTGGTAGTTGCCTGTGATTGCTGACTTTAGGTACGCTGCCACCAGGTTATTTACAAATGCTGACTGTTTTTGATCAGTTATAGTGAAACTATCATAATTGAATAACCAATAGGGAGACACTGAATGAATTAACCACTTAACCGGTCAAAACTCAACCAAAGTGGTAAAAGGTGAACAGACCCTCATTGTGGCTCAGCCTAAATACCTTTACCACCACAAGGTACCAGAAATAATGTCAAACACTAACCACTACATTCCAACAAAACCACTGCTCATAACACTGATAGAGTTAAATTAAATTACGGTTCATACTAAAGATATACATATATTCTTAGCTGAGATTCACCAACCTCAGTTACTGTTGTCTGGAGGGGCAGCTCCTCCCCCTGCGAGAAGGAACAAGTTGTGTTCATGGTAATGCAAGTCGTGCTGTGTGTCACATGGTGTGAATGTAATGGACAATTGTGTGTGTGCTGTAGCTCATGCACAGGAACAAGCTTCTTTCTGGTGTGGAGTGATGGAATGTCCTTCTGTCAGGATTAGTGAAGACTGGAGTGATAAAATCCATCTTCCTTCTTATGGAAGACATGGAGCTGCAAGGATTGCAGCCAAACTTGGCCATCTTCAAGACCATCTTGAAGGGACTGATAACCATGGAGAGTATTATGCCTACATGATGGCCATTCTCTTCTTTTGGAGAGAATCATAGAGTTCTTCAACATGCTGATCCATTGTTGCAAGAAGACCAGACTCATGGAGAGGGCTGTGTACTTTATGTGTGCTATTGACCAATGTCAATTGATGCCAAGTGTGGAAACATTTAGAAAACTTTTAGCAGTAAGTTGCCACTTTTAAGTGATTGAGAATGTGTCTGGCTATGAGGGATAGGCATGTTTGCTACTGACTGATGTCAGTTGACGCCAAATGTGGAAACATTTAGAGAACTTTAGCAGTAAGTTGTGAGTTTTAAGTGATTGAGAATGTGTCTGGCTATGAGGGATAGGCATGTTCTCCTGTGAGTGACAATGTATAGCTGATGGTTGCTATTATCTTTCTTTTTTTTTAATGATAAAGTTCAGACAAGGAGTGGCTATTTTCCCTACTGTACACACATTCTTAAAAAGACAAACTGAAAAGAATCTACTAAGGTGCTCTTACAGAATCCTTATCAAGTGAGATCCATGAAGTCCTGCAAACTCTGTGTTTGTTGGTGGATACCTTATGTGGCTGCATATGTAGCCAAGGAATCACAAACACTATACAACCACACTGTCAATTTATAACATCAATAACATTCCACAACACTTAGTTCATTCAATTAACATTGAACTGTTGAGATCGCTTTCTTTCTTATTTTTAATTTTTTTTACTTGGACTCTAATGATTGTGGTATGCTTCAACATATATTCTGGCTTTGTGAAACTGTTGTAAAAGAAAGACTTTGTTGTCATGCTCACTTGATTGTCCTTACTTGGTTGAGTTTCACACACACACACACACAACCAAATCCATCTTTTAATCTGGTTAGTTAGAATACCTATCATTTGCCATTCCTTTTAAATCCACCAACTGTATTCTATTTCTGATGTGTAATTCCCCACCCCCAACCCACCCAAGCTGGTGAATGCAGCTGCACAAGTGATGGTGTGCATGCAGAACTATAATGTTGCAACTACCTCACCTCTACACTTACTGGCACTACCAGTAATACTGTAGCATGTTGCAGAACTATCTCAAAGCTTATCCTTTGAGTTTCAAGCTAAATTAAGTTACAGGTGAAGTCTGGTTTCTAGACTATAGTATCCAAATAGCTAGAAACTTCAACTATTTCATGCCAACTAAATAATTAAGCAGGGATATTAAAATTAGATGAAATATTTCATAAACAATTCTCAAGAAATTAAAAGAAAAGAAAATTTCATACAAATCATACTTATATCTTCTCTCTCTTTTTTGTCATTGGAGTAGCTATTTAATTAGTGTGTATGGCCATAATGTTTGGTTGGTGGATAATGCTTCATGCATAAGTTAATAACAATGAAATGCAACAAATTTGAATAGGTATGATTTTATCAGTTATATTAAAACTTACATTCATGCCTTCAGGGTAACTTTAAGGTGTGCATCACTGTTATGAGTGAATAATACTGAGACCTCTTTCTATTCCTGCTGTCTTTGAGATGGAAAAAAGTCAGACTATGTAGTAGGTGGCCATTACATTGTGACAGTGTCCTGCCACACACAACCTTATACAGCATGTATTCCATGCCAGGTCACACTACCACACTGCAGTGCACATATGGAAAGTGTGTGTATGACCTTATTCTGCCAGTGCAACATTTTTCATAAACAACACTGTCTAATGCCCAAAAAGATTACATCACAGGAGGTAACTGTAGCAACCAGCTGGCCCAACCCAATAGGCTATTCTGTTGTCATGAGCAGTGAAGACCTAGAGTTTAAATTAGAGAGCAGAATTTGCTACCTTCCATGCACCCACTTAGTACCATAGTACTGACTTAATCCCACAGAGCAAGACTACAAGATGATTTCAATTGTTTTGTGGACCACAACCAACTGCAATCAATATCTGCAGATCTATATATAGACATAAATACTTTCATTCTACTCACATGCTGAACATCTCTCTCTTTTTGGGAATAGCTTTTCTCAGCTGACATATAAAGGCCCAGGTGGGTATTGTAATGGGTGTCAAGTGTGGAACTTGGAATCTGGAAACATTTGGTATGAACATCTTATGTGGTAACGTAAAAAATATTTTTATATCTGTTTTATTGATTAGGCTGAGGATCATACTTCTCAGTGTGATCCTTCTCCAGTATAGATGGAAAGAAAACTATCAAGGTCCTTTGCAAAAATGTTTTCATGGGATACTGTGTAGAGATAATGACTTCACATTGGTCAACAATCTCCTAGGGCAGAATCCACTTTTCGGTCTGTTTTCCAACCTTTTCCGGGCATTTTCTTGTTTGCCTGTTTACTTGACCCTGTTGTTGTTGTGAAACATCACTTATTCTGGGTACAGTATGGACAATTTCAGAACTAGCATACATTAAGGTCTCCATTGTACCTTCACCATGCCAGGTGTAGAAGAATTTTTTTTTAATTTTATTATCACATCATCCTTCTTGGAAGTTTCCTCTGATGACAAACTTCTTGTAAGCTTGGTGGACATCTAATTGTGTCAGGGGTTGATCACATGCTCACAATGCCTACAGGGCTTCTCCTTCCAACAGGTGCCTGATCAATACTGGTTGAATCTAAAGTTCTGTTGATTCGTATCCATCCAAAATCCCTGCAATTTCTGACTAATTCCTTGAAACCTTATGTAAAAACTAAGCATTGAATATGTATGGTACAGCCCAACCATTGCTGAAATAAGGGAAAATCATACACTGACACTAAAATTCTGTCCATCTTTGGTCTCTCTGACTACTTCTTAATAGCAAATGCCTGTCAGTGTGCATTCCTAAATAAGAGTTGAATATGCTTAAAAAAAAGTGTTCTAATAGCATTTTTTTTCCTATTTGAAATTTTTTATTCTTATTTAAGATAATTTTGTTGTTATAAATTGTTTTTTAGAAACAGCGAGAATGATGGAGCTTACAAAAAGTATACGAGCTTCCGAATATTTAACCACTAAGATACATTTCGGTTTTTGAGGATTTTTCTAGCTATGATCCAATAGTTTCAATGTATTCACATTGCATGAGCATTGTGATGTTGTTTTGCCTACTAATTACTCCCAATGTAACTGTGTGTGTGTGTGTGTGTGTGTGTGTGTGTGTGTGTGTGTGTGTGTGTGTGTGTGTGTGTGTGTGTGTGTGTGTGTGTGTGTGTGTGTGTGTGTGTGTGTGTGTGTGTGTGTGTGTGTGTGTGTGTGTGTGTGTGTGTGTGTGTGTGTGTGTGTGTTATGAATGCAACGTGAAAAATTTCTTCAATACAGTATCTAAGATGGTGTACTGGTATCTGCATTCTGACAGAGAAACTCTGGAATCCATTGCTGCAGAGTGTGGAATTCAATGGAAAGCAAAAGTGGACAATGAAATGGCGTACACCATCACAGTGGCAGGATCTGGGGGGGGGGGGGAGGGGATCAACAGGTCTCAGATGAGGCCCCCTTATTCTCCAACTTTAATTTACCAATTCAAACTGAAATACATTTACCAAATCCAGATTTCTGATATCGATTCCACCAACGCTAACTGTAACAATTATTATCCTCACCCAATTTTATTACCCTGGTCAATTTAGTTTTAGCTAAAGCTTCAGATGGTGAAGACAAAGCCTAACTTATTATTTCAACAGTGTTTTCAAGCTTCTTTAGCCAAATTGTCTTTCAGAATTTTAACTTTGAAGTGAAATTTTCCATTCTAGGCTTTTTTCAAACCCTCTTCAAACCCCCCCCCCCCCCTCCTGCTAAAGTAAGTGATTGTTCACCAGATGAGCATGACAAAGTTAATTGAAAAAAAAATTATTAAAATTGTGTCTAAATATATTAAATAACAAGTATCAGCTAGCTTAAAAGCTAATGGTTTGCCACCCACCCTCTCCTCCCCCTGTGACCTCCTGTTGGTTCCCAATGTTTATGGGTAACAAGATTCTCTGGTTGGGGTGAATAGAATTGGAAAAGCTTGATGAGTTCTGTACTAGAGGATCATTTGCCTGCAAGGTTGGAATGTCATCTAAATTTTGTTTTATTCTCCCCAACTTATAAATCTATCAATTGATAAGCATTTTAAGTGCTCAAAATTTCCTACTTTTTAATCTGAGGATCTGTTGGTGGTTATGTGAAAGTGAGGAGGGCTGCCAACTCTTGCTGCAGCCATAAAAAGGTTGCCAGAGGAAAGCTGGTTCCTCCAATCAAGCTCCCACTACCCTCAGAGTCTGAGTCTGATATGATTTCAACCCATTCCCCCCCCCCCCCCCCCCCCCCCACTTCTTCTTGCCAAATAATTCCTTACTGGTATGCCAATCTCAGGGCTCCATTTCCCTGTTCCACAGTTTCTTTGTGTTCTGTAAACAATTATTCCCCAAGAATGACTATTCTGATTTTACCACCACCACATAACCACCTACTTACTCCAGAAAACCTAGAAACGTTATTTTATTAATTAAACACAAATATTATTTATTTTTAAACATTTCTAATCCCCTCCAAAATGAATTCCTTTGGTCCTTCAAGTTTAGCCAAGAGCAACAACACAACCTGCTCTTTTGTTAAGACTTTTCAACAAAGCTGTAATAAACTATGGCTCCAATGCAGCTGCTGATTAGTATGCTGGAAATAACTTATTGTTATTTGTATATGCACAGATAAAAAATTATTTATATATTGATACATTGGTACAAAAATTTTTTTACTTCAGAGTGGAGCACCCAACATCTCAAAAATTTTTAAATTTGGTAATACTGTATATGCAATTGGCATAATATGTATGCACATAAAGCCACAGGCTCACTTTTACCTTGAATAAGGCTTCTAATGGCTGAACCTACTTTGATAAAATTTTGCAGATATAATCATATGAGCTGGGATAGATAATAAAGTAAATTGAAACCACAAAAAGTGACCCCAGGTGGAGGAACAAAGAATTCAAATTTTCCATACAAAAAAACATGAAAAAACAATAGCCAAAAGGTGAGAATTAGCAATGGCTAAGCTGCTGCCACTAATAGAGAGTGGTTTATAGCTGTTGGTGCCCAAGAAAAATTAGCTGGCTAAGTTTTCATTGCCATTATTCTTTAAAATGCAACAGTTTTGCTTTCCAAGGAGAGTTGAAGTGCCCCACAGTGGCTGGTTTTGGATTCTGGTTGTATATGAAAATTCAATATTGTTTTACTTAGGCAAGCTGGGGAGCTCTGCTGGTTAAAAATTTATGGTAATTTTTTTTAAATAATAATAATAATAAAAATTTTAAAAAAAATTTTTTTTTAAATAATAAATAAATAAAAATAAATTAAAAAAATTAAAAAAAAAAAATAAAAATAAAAAAAATATATATATATATATATATATATATATATATATATATATATATATATATATATATATATACCCCTTTGAATTTGAGAAGCCACACCCACTGTTGGGAAGGAAAAAGAGGCCCCCTTTTTGAAATCCTAGATCGACCCTGCATCATTACAGGCTCAACCTTGAGGAGGGAGGACAGCACTGGAATGGAAGAAACTATCACTGACATGTACAGAAGACGATATTTTTTCTCACAATACCAATAAAGACATCATAGCAAGTGATGCTAAGGTGACATCATCCCTAAAGATATCAAAGACATTCTCACTCACCTGCTCCACAGGAGGTTGACGTCATCCTCACATTGATACGGACATCCATCATTGACCAAAGGTAACACTATAACCAAATATGGTCTCATTGCAACATCACTGGAAGTGGATCATTACAGGCAGAAACATGACAGGAAGGTGGGCAATAAGGGGAAACTAGATTTCATTAACTTGTGATTAGATGACAATATTTCATCACTATTTCCATGTCTATATTTGTTTGTTGTTATTTTTTTCCCCTGTCACTTTAACATGTACATATAACCCTTTCCTGGTAAAAAAAATTGTGGTTACTGTGGTTGAAAATAGGTGTAACTATTCACCTCAGAAGTGGGAGAGGGCAGGAGATATCTATAAATTAAAGCTTAGAATCATGAAAAACTCTAATTTTACTTTTTTTCACCTGTACCCACACTCTATTTTGTTGTCAAAAAATGGAAGGACTGCATATAGGAATACAGGTGAGTGTGGCACAGGCAAGGGAAAACTTGTTTAAACTCTTTGAGTCGAATCATTGGACCTGTCAGAGTTCAAAAGATGTTGTGATTTGCTCAGAGTGTGTGTTTATGTGCTTGCTTAGAGTGTTTGGTTATGCTGTGAATTGGGTATTTCCCAATGCATGATACATTTAATTTGATAGCACACTTAATTTGATAGTACACATTCCTCTTTGAGCTAGAGTTACCACAACCATGTTGCTAGGTGAGATCACTTGCCCAACGGTTATTTGCCTTTTTTCACAATTGTATACCATTTCTTTTTATAGCTCGAAGCATACTTGTGTAAAAGGTTTTGTGGTATATATCATAAACCACACTTTAAGTACAGTCGTCCCTCTTTTGAGATACCACCCTTAAATCCAACAAAATTGGTCTTACAAGAGAGGTGGTCTTACAGTAGAGATAAGTTTATACAAAAAATACATCATGCATGAAAAATGTTGTCTCTCAAGAGAGGTGGTCTTCCAACAGAGTGGTCTCTGAAGTGGTATACTACTGTATAAATGTAATATAAACTGTACTCTAATAGCCAGTAGGCATTAAAAGTAATTTTATAATTTTTATATATGATTTTTTTCAAAAATATTGACATATAAAAGAAGATAAATAACTTTTTTAAAAAGCGATGTGCTTTTTGTTAAATTAAAATTTTGAGACTCATTTTTAAAGATCTTATATTTATAGGGCTAGTGGTGTTTATATATATTTATATATATATGTGTATATGGGTACGATAATCTGCCAAATGGCTGCAAGAGTTTGGTTGAAAATTGGCAGCTATATTAAGGTAAGCAAAAGTGACCTGGCTATGTCCCATTCGTCCACACCCTATTGTTCAAGTAGAGTAACTAAAAGAAGCCCAAAAAAGGTTCTTCCACATCCGCCTTTTTTTTTATCAAAGGTTATGCATAGGCATTCGTTGTACATGGTTTGTATAAGCTTCACAATTATACTGACTACATTTTGAATATTATATAAAAGTAAACCTACAAACAAAAGAAGAACATTTCAAACAATAATTCCTTGGAAAGCATGTCTCAGAGCCAAAAAAAAAAGTACTGGAGGAAAAAAAAAAACACCAGTTGCCTAAGTTCACAGCAACTTATATGGTTGCAGCTTCTGCACAGACTTGTAAGACATGCCCACCTACTAGACATGTCCTTCCCTAACACATTCTCATGAAAGACATGACCATCACTACCACACGTCCTCCAGTAATGCATGTCCTCCTGCATAACATGCTATCCCATAAAACCTGTCCTCATGTTGGACATCCCTTCCAGTAAGACATACCCTACTTTAAATCATGTGTTTCAATAATGCATGTCCACTCATACCACATGTACTTCTACGAGACATGTCCACCTATAAGACATTCCCTCATGTAATACATGGCTTCCTATAAGACATACCCTCCAGTAAATGAAGATATTTCTATACAAAACATGCCCTCCTACATTACATACCCTCAAGATAAACATGTCCTCCAGTAAGACATGTCTTTCAGCAAAACACAACTTATTGTAAGATATGTTATCCTGAAGACATGCACTCCACAATATATGACCTCCCATAAGACACTTCCTCCTACAAAGCATGACCTCCCTTAAGACATATGCTCTCATGTAATCCTGAAAGACATGTACTCCAGAAAAAAGTGTTCTCCCATGAGATATGTTCATCCTTAAGAAAATTTTGTGACCACCGAAGGTGGGCCTAGTACTAATAATAAAGGTAAGATATACACTCCATTCTATATTAACTGCAGTATTCTAATTTATTTGGGTCTAATTTACAAGCCCAGTTAGCAAAATATCTCTTTGTTTTCACCCGAGGTATGTGTGGTGTGGGATGGACAGGAAGTCACTTCAAATTGGTTTGAGGCATCCATGAGTAATTGTGGTAGATACTGTGTGGGATTCTTCTGTCTGTCTGTCCACTTGGGATATTGCTGGCTAAGTCATGAATAACCACTAAAGTGTGTTTTGACTGATACACTGACCCTACAAACCAGATTATGTAAACACACTCAGTCACTTTAAATATAACCCTAAATGAGGCCAATAGAACAATGAACTATATGCCCAATGACCACTAAAGGTCAAATTTAACTCAAGCTTAAAAAATATGTAAACAAAACTACTAAAAAAAATACCAAAAAGAAAAAGAAAAACAAAAAAAGCACAACCACAACAATAACAAAACAAAGAAATAGACACAAAAAAAATACAATAAACCATAAACGAGCAACAGTATGATATAAAATAAAGTATCCAAAAAAAAATTAAGTAAATTTTCAAAGTTCTGGTATTTTCTGGCAGGGTTTTTATTTTTATTGTTTCTTTTTAGCTGTAGTTATTGTAAACTACCATTGTGTAATATACATCTGACCTGGTCAACAATGATTTCAATCACAAAACCGAAGTTCATAAAATGACATGAGCTTGGAGCCTGTACATCAGCAAAAATAAAATTAGGGGTATGATGAAAATTGTGGAATTCCATCCTTAAATAGCTTCTATTTTCATACCCAAATCATATTAACACTTCCAATCACTTAATCTGTTGTTGCAATATCACTCATTAATGCCAAGGCATTTCCATCAGAATGCGTGCACTTGTAGTAAATGTTGGTGCTGATTTAAACATGGGCGGTCAAGTTGTATGCATTTTATTGCCATCTGATCACTGTTCTAATGGTACATATTCACTATTACTTTTGGCCCATTGTGCACATACAAAGCAAGTAATATTTGAAAATATGGTAATAATTTAAACATGTGTTCATATATTTTCTGATGCAGGATACAGTTTTGCAGTTTAAAAAAAACAACATATATAATATCATTTATCCAATAGTCCAATAGACTGTTTTGATGTTTCCCAAAATATACATATTTAGCAAATAATGCTAGTACAGACAATTAGTGGACACATTAGCAGAAGCCACCAGATGTATGCGAGCTTGGTCCCAGCATTGTCCGGGTCAAAAGCAACACTGGCATAGTATTGGTCTGGGCTGATGCGGTAACTGCCACAGGTAGGGAAACCAGCAGGAGCTGGGCTGTGTCTGGACTCCACCTCATTGATCACTACAGACATTCCTTCCAGGAGATCAGAGATGATGTGGCAATGCATGAACCAAAAGCCTGGATTGTTGGAGAGGAAGTGGATTACTACATATCCTCCCCCAGGCACAACCACAGTGTCCTTGCGTACAGTTTTGTTGGTGATATTGAACGTCCGTCTGCTTGAATTCCAAGCAGGACTGCTGCAGTGTGCATCACTACAGCTCACATTTGAGCTTCGACTCTTTAGGCTACCATTGTTGGGAAAGTAGGAGCCATATCCAATCTCTACTACGTGGAAGTGATGACCATGAAGGTGCATGGGATGAGAGAACCCACCTCCTTCGGTCACCTCATTCCCCACAGAGGATAGGACAAATCTAATGGTCTTGTTGAATGAGCTCACTTCTCGGACATGCAAGCAAGAACAATGGTCACTGTCACCTTGACAAGTTTTGCGTAAGTCACAGAAATCATCTGGGAAAATATCAACTTTCTGTGTCTGGAGGGGAAAAGATGAAAGCTGCATGTTACGGCCATTAATGTTGTCTGTGTCCGATCCTATATTGAAGAAGAGCTCGCAGTCAGTACAATCTGGGTCCAAATCAGCTGATGGCAGTTCACTGCTTGGTGTGGGCCACAGCATACGAAGTTCATGAACATTGATACAGCGAGTGTTGTATGAGGAATGGAAGGCAGGGAAGGGACAGTTGATAGCAACACACCCTCCTATCTCACCACACCTCTCCACACTAAAGGGAATTGAGTTACTTTTGATGGATTCATAACTGGTAGAATTTGGAGCGGGGGCAGGATTGTAATGAAGGATGGCCTCTGCCACTTGCCCCAGGGAAGAGTAGGGAGGTCCACTGCTCAGGTTAACAGCCAAGGTCTCTGCTCTCACCCAGTAGTTATCCACGTCCTGTCTCGGTTTATTAGCTTTGAGGAGGAAGTCATATCTCTCTCCAGTGTGGAGAATCATAAACTGAGCATCCACTGGCTCTATGAGCAAACCATCAGTCGACATAACTACTAAATTGTGCTCATCTATAGAGAATTTGTATGCATACTGGCTTTGAGCTCCAATCAATCGGAATCTGTAAACCCCTCCATCTTCAACATTGAAAACTTCCAATCGAGTTCTCCTAAATGGAACATCATTGTTTCGGCCCTTGCCATTAATTAATCCAGAAAAGAAAGGAATATCACCCACAGACAGACCATCTGGTCCAAACGTTTCCTCATATGGTTCATAAGGAGAAGCCACACCCATAGCAATCTGTTCCTCCACTGGAATTGGGATATCTCCTAAAGGTTTTTCGGGGTAAAATCCAACTTCCCCCTTAATCAAAGTATAACGATTGAGGTTTGTCACACTATCCCACTCGTGTAAGTTAATGGTCTGGTTTCCTGGGTTGTCAATAATCACAGCTTCTCCTAAAGCCTCGCTAAGCTTGGCCCTGCGATCTGCTGACTCACGTACAATAAATCCACCAAATAGGCCATCTGCCCTCTGTGTGATTTGATGAGCGTGGTACCAAAATGTGCCAGTTGGTGCAGCTTTGAAGTAGTAACGAAAAGTCTCTGAAGGACCAACTGGACACTGACTGACGTGAATGGCCCCATCCATCCAGGGGGTGTTCATCTGGTCCATGCCATGCCAGTGGAGAGAAGTAGTCTCTGTTAACAGGCCATTGATCATGTTAACCACCACCACCTGATCCTCATACACCACCAGAGTTGGCCCAGGCACTTGCCCATTCACTGCTATGCATGGTCGATAGGTCCTGCCATCCACTGTCAGAGGCACAGTGCACTTGGCTCCTGCAAAGTCCTCATTGTATGTGATACAATCTGAATCTTGGTCATCATCTCTAAAGACAAATGATGGCACAAGGTGTCCAGTTTCATTGATATAGAATGGTTTTCCTTCTTCCTCCCTTGTGCGCAAGTTCTGAATGTCCACTTGATCCACACTCACAAAGCCGGTATCCTGGGTCTCTACTTCATACGCTGTGAAGGTCTGTAGTTCCTCTACCAGTAGCGTGAATTCACATTCTTCCGCTGTTTCCCTGCACTCACACACTGTCCTCTGCGTGTCACAGGGGACAATATGCCTGTCTACAGCAGTGGACAGTGGCACAAGTAGCAATGACAGACACAGAAGATACAACTCAGACATAGTTATCTCCAATGATTCTGTCTGAAGCGAATTTCGCTATTGTACTTGAACTGGGACAATTTTCAAAAGATCTTAATTATTTGTGCATTCCCAGGTGTTTAGGCGTTCAATTAATGAAATAGAATTTGTCGCTTCCACCGGATATGGGAGTGGGGCAATTCATTAGTGATTCCTTACTTTTTTTCATTCCGCAAAACAAAGCAACTTTTTTTTAATGAACTTTAAATAAGTATTAACCAGAGGCCAATTTGCAGCTTCGCTTGCAATGATCAAAACACCTTGTCCAACAAGCACTATCCTAGATATTATTGAAAAGGTAATTAAAAGAGGTTCAATTTAACTCTTCTGCTTGGCAGTGATTGAAATTGTTGGATAAATGACTTCCACAACAGTGCTTCCTCAGCAACTGTGAAGTCTCCAGTTTGCTCTGTTTCAGTTATTGATTTTCTAGTGTCTCCAGCCCTAGACACTGCTCATGCATGACAGTGTAGGGTTTTTTCTTAAATTTTGTTGTTGTTGTTTTTTCTAAATATTTTCAAATTGTTGGTCTAATTGGTGTGTAGGAAGGGACATTTTCTTCAATAATACCCCCATGCATTCATTCATGGGAGAAGTCTCTGTCCATACTACTTCCTACCCTGATTTCCCATGCCCTGGTTGTTGTTTCTTTCTTTCTTCTTTTTTTTATTTTTAGTAGTTGCATACATAGAGGCCCGCCCATTTGCAGCTTTGCATGCTATGGTCAATACACATTATCCAACAAAACATTATCCAAGACATTATTGAAAAGGGCATTGGACATAGTTATTCTTCTGCTTGGCAGTGATTAGATAAATCACTTCCACAACAGTGCTGCCTCAGCAATTATGAATAACCCCAGTTTGCTTTGTTTCATTTATTGATTTTCTACTGTATTCAGCCCTAAACACTGCTCATGATGGTGTAGGGATTTTTTTGTTTTCGTTTTTTCCAAATATTTTCAAATTTCTGGTCTAATTTGTGTCCAGTAACAGATATTTTTTAAATAATACCCCAATGCATTCATTCATGGGAGGGGTCACTACCCACATAGCTCCCCATCCCCCATCCCCACTTCCCATGCAAGGTTGTTTGTTTGCTTGTTTTTTTGTTGTTGTTGTTGTTTTTTTAGTAATTGCAGAAGTTGAAATTTGTCTTGTATGTTCTCCAGTGTACTTTGACCTAATTTCTGGACAGCCATAAATGGGTGTAGTCACATCCTTAACA